>CAUYLG010042490.1:0-115685 GCA_963573385.1 Cacajao melanocephalus | reverse complement strand
TCCATCTGGAGTTAATTTTTGTATAAGATGTAAGGAAAGGGTCCAGTTTCAGCTTTCTGCACATGGCTAGCCAGTTTTCCAAACACCATTTATTAAACAGGATATGTGAATTATTTTTATTCAAGAAAATTAAATTGTCATTTTACTTAAGTGAATAGTAGCTTACAGGTAAGAAAGATGAGATGGCAAATTTGGTTAAGATATAATATCGCATATAATATAAAACAATATGGTAAAATAATATAACATAGTACATTCATATTTCAGAATCATTTATATTTGTATACTTTAGAATTTGCCACTTTTTATTATTTTATTGATTTTATTTTAGCTACCAATTTTTGAAAACAATCATAAGTAGAATTTTTACCACAGTAGAATTACAGTTTCCTTCTTGATTTGGCTTTTTATCTGATAACTCTGAATGATTATAAATCAATGTAAACTGAGCAATAACATGGAAAATATAATATTTAGTAATATTATGAATAATACAGTACTCTCATTCAAAAATTCATGCCAACAGGTATCATACTGTATTGATATGCAAACTAATTTTTATTACTTTAGGTATGATTTCAGGAAAACTGTCTGGTACATCTAACATCTTCTAGCAATTACGTTTTCACAGTGTATGTTCATTATAATTCCAAATACAATGTAAGAATCTTCTGTAGTTATTTCCTGATGTCCACAATCTAATTTCTAATTTTGGTGAATTTAGCAAGCAAGGAGGGAATGGATGTGAGGTCAGTGAATCGTTCTTTGATGTAATTATCCTGTGTGTGTGTGTGTGTGTGTGTGCGTGAGTGTGTGTGTGTGTGTGTGAGAGAGAGAGAGAGAGAGAGAAAATGTGTGTGTGTGTGTGCGTGTGTGAGTGTGTGTGTGTGTGTGTGTGACAGAGAGAGAGAGAGAGAGAGAGAAAATGTGTGTGTGTGTGTGTGTGTGCGTGTAGTAACCAATTTTAAATAGGGGAACCTGACTGATGTTAGAACCAAATTGGAATTCATTTTCTCTCTCCCTGTGTCTCTCTGTCTCTCTGTTTCTCTGGTCTCAGAGACAGTATGACAGCATGAGCACAGGTGTTAGAAAGAGCAAACTTGTCTGAAAAGTTCAGTGGAGTCCTTCTTCTTAGTCCTGTGATACCAGATAATTCTCTTTACCTTTCTGAGACTCAATTTACTTTTACATAAAATAACCTTAATAATGCTTTATCTGTATTACAGATTCAAGTTTGATGCTGGATGAATTGCTATAAAAATATTTATCTAGCTGGGCATGGTGGCTCATGCCTGTAATCCCAGCACTTTGGGAGGCTGAGGCAAGCAGATCACCTGAGGTTAGGAGTTCAAGAACATCCTAGCCAACATGGTGAAACCTCATCTCTGCTGAAAATACAAAAAGTTAGCCGGGTGTGGTGGCACATGCCTGTAATCCCAGCTACTCAGGAGGCTGAGGTAGGAGAACTGCTTGAACCCAGGAGGCTGAGGTTGTGGTGAGCTGAGATTGTGCCATTGCACTGTAGCCTGGGCAACAAGAGTGAAACTCCGTCTCAAAAAAATACATTTAACAAATAAGTCATTACTCCTAATCATGAATAACGAATACTTATTGTTACTACTGTCAGAGCTTCTTCATCTGTGACTGCACTAGAATATTCAGAACAGTGAAGTTGGCAAAGGACATGAACAGACACTTACCCAAGAAAACATACAAGCAGCCAACAAGTCTACTAAAAATGCTCAACGTCATTAATTATTAGAGAAATGTAAATCAAAACTACAATGAGATAAGATCGCACACTTAGTCAGAATGGCTATTATAAAAATGTCAAAAAATAATAGATGCTGGTAAGGTTGCAGAGAAAAGGGAATGCTTAGACATTACTGATGGGAGTGTAAATTAATTCAGCCAGTGTGGAAAGCAGTTTGGAGATTTCTCAAAGAACTCAAAGCAGAATTACCATTCGACCCAGCAATCGTATTATTGGCTATACACCCAAAGGAATATAAATCGTTCTACCGTAAAGACACATGCACTCATATGTTCATAGCAGCAATATTCACAATAGCACAGACATGGAATTGGCCTTGATGCCTTGATGCCCATTAATGGTAGACTGGATAAAGAAAATGTGGTACATTTACAGTATGGAACACTATGCAAACATTAAAAAAAAAACACACAAAAACTAGATAATGGCCTTTGCAGCAACGTGGATAGAGATGAAGGCCACTATCTTAAGTGAACTAATACAGGAAGAGAAAACCAAATACCACATTATCTCACTTACAAGCGAGAGCTAGATATTGAATACACAAGGGCACAATACACGAGGACACAAAGAAGGAAACAACAGGGCCAGGCACGGTGGCTGACACCTGTAATCCCAGCACTTCGAGAGGCCAAAATGGGCAGATCACCTGAGTAGGGAGTTTGAGACCAGCCTGACTAACATGGAGAAACCCTGCCTCTACTAAAAATACAAAAAATTAGCCAGGTGTGGTGGCGCAGGGCTGTAAGCCCAGCTACTCCTGAGGCTGAGGCAGGAGAATTGCTTGAACCCGGGAGGCAGAGGTTGCACTGAGCCGAGATCATGTCATTGCACTCCAGCCTGGGCAGGAAGAGAAAACTCCATCTCAAAGAAAAAGAAAAAAAAAAGAAGGAAACAAGAGATACTGGGATTTACTTGATGATGGGGGGTGGGGAGGAGGGTGAGGGTGGACAATCTCCCTGTAGGTTACAATAGGCTACAATGCTTATTACCTGGGTAGTGAAATTGTCCGTGTACCAAACCCCTATAACATGCAATTTATCTTTGTAACAAACCTGTACATATACTTTGGAACCTAAAATAAAAGTTAAAAAAAAAAATAGGGGAATGTTTAGGAGAAAGTCTGAGATCTACAGCATCCATTGAGGAAGGACAGCATGTTCTGGTATTCATTAAGAATGTATACTGGACAGAAGAATAAAGCAATGACGCAACAAACAATGAAAAAAAACCTTGGAACTGAACCAAACCTTAAAACATAGACTAGAAGTGAATTAGTAAGGCAGTAATTGCCAACTGAGAAAAATCAAATGTCTTCTTACTTTAAAATTACTCATTATTTCATGCTTCTAAATTTTCCTGATATAAATCTAAAATGTATATTACCTTATTAAAGATCTTAAATAAATAAGAGCAGGGTTAAAAGTTAGATTGAATTTGTATATAGAAATGGCTGTTTTATTTATTTAAAAAAAATTTTTTATTATACTTTAAGTTCTGGGGTACATGTGCAGATCGTGCAGGTTTGTTCCATACACGTGCCATGGGGGTGGTTTACTGCATCCATCACCCCGTCATCTACCTTAGGTATTTCTCCTAACACTGTCCCTCCCCAATCCCCCCACCCACTGCTCTTCCTCCCCTAGTGCCCCACCGCCCAGGCACTGGTGTGTGACGTTCCCCTCCCTGTGTCTGTGTGTTCTCATTGTTCAACACCCACTTATAAGTGAGAACATGTGGTGTTTGGTTTTCTGTTCTTGTGTCAGTTGGCTGAGAATGATGGTTTCCAGTTTCATGCATGTCCTTGCAGAGGACATGAACTCATCCTTTTTTCTGGCTGCATAGTATTCCATGATGTATATGTGCCACATTTTCTTTATCCAGTCTATCATTGATGTGCACTTGGGTGGTTCCAAGTCTTTGCTGTGGAAAACAGTGCTGCATTAAACTGTTTTAAACACATTACAGAGGTAACTGTGAAACACCCAGACACACACATACACAAATGCTGGAGTATCTATTGTCACTGTTTGTTGCTTTGACAAGAAGAAATCAGGTTTCATTGTCTTTTTTAAAACATGACTTAGTTTTTAAAATACACACTATTGAAAAACAACACTCAGGAGGTGGCTAGGATCAGTTGTGTAAAAAGATGTTTCTATACATGTAAAATGTCTTCATTTCAAGTACAATAATGTTCACCTTAACCTCAGTTGTCTATATACAATGGTGATCAGTGATATACCCAAAGGAATTGAAAGAGTACATTAGAAGAACAATTACATTTTATCTACCGTCTTTTGGAAAGTGATATTGAATTTTTTAATAGTCATTAGGTCAGAAATTCATATTAGTGAAAATGATTTAAAATGTTCAATGTTTCTAAGCATAAAACATAAAACATCTGGTTTCTGATTTCAGTAAAGTATCTGGGAAACTGTAGCCATTTCTTCAATAAAATACTACAAACTTTGAATACCTCTGTGGACAATGAAAATGAAAAGGATATTTATTTCTTTTTAAAAATAAATCTATCTTTAAATATGGGGCGCATGTGCAGGTTTCTTACATGGATATATTGAGCATTGATGAGGTTTGGGCTGCATTGAGTATTGATGAGATTTGAAGGGTACCCATCACCTGAATAGGAACATTGTACCCCCTAGGTTATTTTTCAACCCTGTATTCCTTACTACCCTTCCTCCTTTGGGAGTCCCAGTGTCTCTAATTTCCCTCTGTATGTCCATGTGTATCCATTGTTTAGCTCCCACCTGTAAGTGGGAACAGTTTTGATTTTCCGTTTCTGAGTTATTTCACTTAGGACAATGGACTCCAGCTCCATCCATCTTGCTGTGAGACACATGATTTCATTCTTTTTTATGGCTATGTAGTAATCCATGTTGTATTCTATGTAGTATACCACATTTTCTTCATTCAGTCTCTGTTGATGGACACTTATATTAATTTCATGAATTTGCTATGTGAAGAGTGCTGTGATAAACATACCAGTACAAATGCCTTTTTGATATTAAAAAAATTCCTCTCCCTTTGGGTAGATAGATACCCAGCAGTGGGGTTACTTGGTCAAATGGTATTTCTATTTTTAGTTTCTTGAGAAATCTCTATTTTCTCTAGAGATTGTACTAGTTTACATTCCTACCAACAGTGTATAAGCTTTTCCTTTTTCCACATTCTCACCAACATCTATTGGTTTATTTATTTATTTATTTATTTATTTATTTTGAGCCATTTTGACTGGTGTAAGATGGTATCTTGTAGTAGTTTTAATTTGCATTACTAATTTGCATAACTCTGATGATAAGCAGTGTTGAGCATTTTGTCCTATGTACATTGGCCGCTTATGTGTTTCATTTTGAGAATGTCTGTTCATGCCCTTTCTCTCTTTTTAATGGGATTATTTGTCTTTTTGCTGCTGACTTTTTTGACTTTGTTGTAGATTCTGAATATTAGTCCTTTGTTAGAGGTATAGTTTGCAAATACATTCTCCCCATTTGTAGGTTTTCTGTTTACTCTGTTGAGTATTTATTTTGCTGTACCGAAGATTTTCAGTTTAATTTAGTCCCATTTGTCTATTTATGTTTCTGTTGCATTTGCTTTTGGGTCTTAGTCATAAATTCTTTGCCTAGGCCAATGTTCAAAAGAGATTTTTGTATGTTTTCTTCTAGGATTTTTGGTTTCTGGTCTTACACTTAAATCTCTAATCCATCATTGGTTAAGTAATAGAGATGGTGAGTAATAGAGTTTTAGTTATATACCTAAGCTCTGGAGATCATGAACCTCACATAAATATCAGGTTCAAATGCCTAATAAAAATAGTAAATACATTGATTCAGGAGAAGTTAGAGAAAAAGAAAATAATTTATACTTCAAAAACCAGATTTAGCCATGTACCAAGAATATATTTTAAAAATCTATTCATTTAATAGAAGCTAAAAAATAAAATTATCTAGAGGGATAATTTTTACTGAATTTTTACCTGACTCTGGTAGAGAAAAGCCTACATCATTTAAAAGATCATAGATATCTAGAAACACAATAAATTATATATTCCTGTTTCTAGATTGTACATCAGAGAAAATAATTTTATTCTATGCTTTGTATGCAAAGTATAAAAGGTCTGTTTTTGGGAAACTCCCTGGATACAATCTGGCAACAAAGCAAAATATTCAGAGAAGGTGGCAAATGATTTATTCTGCCTTTTATCGTAGGTTTTACTAAACTCAAAACTGGCTTCATGATTTGATCTACTTTCTTTGTATTTTAATCTGATGCCAATTTCAACTTACAGTAAGAGGGAAAACCTTGGACAAATTGTCTCTGTTGGGCAGCATATAGGTAACATTCCATAACTGATTATCTTCGGTTATTTATCTCAGCTGGTTAGAGGAAGCTTTTAATGAAGTTTAAAGGGGCTACAGAGAGATAAACTGTAAATACAGAAATTATTCTCATGTTTATACAAGGATATGGCATAATTATATATTCCATGTCCTAAAACATTTTGACAAATTTAATTTTTTTCCAAGGCATAATGGATATCATTCAACATAGTGAGCGACGTGGAAATGGGACTAGTGCTTGGGCCTGTAATAGTTTATTTTGTCTCAGTGTAAGAGGAAATTCAGGAAAACTGTGCTATTTTCAAAGATAGCTACACGTGCTCACACGTATTTTTTCAATCGGATTTTGCTACTCCTCCTGTGAAAGATAGAGTATGGTTCTCTTTGTGAATCTGGCCTGGGCAGATGGCTCGCCTTACCAGTAGAACATGGCAGAAGTGATGCTATGTATATTCTGGATGCAGGTCTCAAGAAGGCTTATATGCTTGTGCTTTCTCTATCTTAGAACACTGCCCTGAGACCCACCATGGAAGAAAACTGGGCTAGTCTCCTGGAGGATGAGGGGTCATATGGAAAAGAAGTCAGAAGTGCCAGGTAATTGCCGATGCACATGGTCAGATACATGAGAAAGGCATGCTGGATCCCAGCTCAGTCATCTTGCAACTGCATGATCAGAGCCAGGCGAAAGCATTATAGAGCCACCCCCCACATCAATGGTGAGAAGTTACGAAGCATTGCTATGTTTAAACTACTACAAATTAGGGTACATTTTTATGCAGCAATGGCTAACTGAGGGACTGAATCCTAACAGATTTACTTCCGTTAAATTGATCAAATTGAAAACAATTCATGTAGAAGGTTATTCAATATTATGTACTGATATTTTGTCTTTCCATAATTTTGCACTTTCTAGAACATGTATAGAATATGCATTATTCCTTACGTATGCACCTCTCTTAAGGGGGAAAATGTATGTGTGTGTGTGTTTGTGTGTGTGTGTGTGTGTGTGTGTGTGTGTGTGTGTAATCCCAGATTATTAGGTAATTGTATGCAGGAAACATAGCTTTTTTGGTTTGTTTTTATATTTTTAGGGCTAAGAAAATAATTATACTTAAAATGCTTTAAGTCTTGCCATCCAGTAAATATTGACCTTTTCTGAAGCCAAGGATTTGTTTATGGCCTGCTGGGAACTTTCTGACCAGAGGGCATTTGTGGTGGGTACTGTGAACCAAGGGCTGTCATCAGACACACTTGAGTAATTCCCATGTCTTTATCTGAGGCCATAATTTAGCCAAAGGCATTTTTGTAGTTCATTAAATTGGCTTTTTGACCAGCTCAGAATCAATGAGCCAAATGCTAGATAATTGACAGGACAACCAGAGAAAAATCATTCTTCAGATAAAGCTGGTAGAGAGAGAAACCTTTAGTTAAATACTCCAGTCACGCTCGCGCTCAGTCCTCATCAGGGTAACCCCAAAATACTTTATTCACATGGGGCCACAAGTGAATTTTTGACATTTTAACACTTTGAATCTGCTATCTTATTGTGCAAAATACTCCCTTCTAATTTAGAATGCTTCCAAAAACTAGAGGAACAATAGAACTGGTTCTCCTCGACTGGTGAAACTTCATGAGCACACACGACATTGTGGGTGTAAAAAGCCCCAAGTCTAAAACCCCCTGCCATGCTGATGCTCCTGAATAGCCTGGTGAAAAGTATCTTGTTATTCTCTTTTACTTTTTTTGCTTGATAATGATTCAGAAATAAATTTACTTTAAAAATAAGTAAACTGGAGGATTAAATTAGGTTTCTAAATAATAATGTCTAAAAAACACTATTTTAAATATTTTCAGCATTTGGCCAGTATCTTCAGGAAATTTTGAAAGCAGCTATATTTTTGAGACTTGATTCAATGTAAATATCAAATTTTTCCATATATATGTTGGTGAAAATCAATTACCTTATGGCTAAGATTGTACCAAAACTTGTCTGTTGTGATCATCATTAGGATTTGAATACTAGCTATGAAAATGTTTTTGGCAAAATTGGCATCATTTTCTTTCCACTTTTTAATGAGCATGGACCAAGATACTAATTACCAGTTCATACATTAATATTTAAAAAAGATCTTAGGTGGTTATAGATTTTACTGAGCTTTAAATGCAATTTTAGTTTTATTTTGTTTTTAAGACTTATTTTCTACAAGCTTCTACTTTACTGTTGAAAGAAATTAAACTTTAAATAATGTACTTTGTTTCATACAAGGACAAATTCTGAAATTTGATCAGTTTTGTAATGTAATGGTCTATTTTTCTATTCTTCTAAATAGAATATTTCCACTGAAGAAAGTGAGATTATTGACTATGAATAAAACTTAAATGAGAAAGTGTCTAGAGTATTTTCAGTTCTGCATATAAAAATTGCAATGCTTTTTTTCTTTAATTGAGCAATACATCTTATTATTGGAAGTAAAAGAGGAAGAACATTTTTTTTTCTGCCCAGAAAAAGAGAACAGAATCACATAGGAGAGAAAAGTTCTTTTAATTAGATGACACCAGTTTAGTTGCTGGGGTCTAGCCAGACTGTAAGCTTGAGGTTTTCTGGGCTATAGAGTTATTTTATCTTCTAACTCCACAACTACATTTCAATTAAAAACTGAATTGATTCAATTAAGTTGAATTCAATTCAGTCCAAAATATATGTACTGAATGTACTGACTTCCACAAGAAGCTACCAGAATACATCAAACAATCCTTCATTTTTCACAACCCAGTACTCACAGGAAAATGACAAAAAAGTGCCACATAGTTTCAGTAATGCATGTTCCTCAATTAATATTTCTTTTGCAAATATGTAATTAACAACTATTATTTTATTAAGCCTAAGTTTTAATAAATCTAGTATTTAAGAAGAGGCAAAAAGCACAAAACATGCTGTAGCTTCAAAAATTATTACTAATTTATATTATCATTAAATGCTGTAAAACACATATTAATACTGGTTCACTCATCCCATCAAACATCATAGTAGTGAAACATCCTTAACTTTCATTAAGTCTATGAAGTCTACAAAGTATCAAAAATGATGACAGAATTACTGCTCTATAAAATATTAATTTTATGTTCCAAATGATTAGACTTTTTCAAAAAATGAAATATATTTAATGCTAATTTTGTTTTTTAAATGTCACCAAAAATATTATTTGACAAAAGCTGCTTTAACATTTTTTTCTTGTTGGGACTAGCAACAGTCATGTAAAAATAAATAGGCACAGAAAACACATTTTTTCCTACTTTCAGGAAAAAACATATTATTTAACCATAGAAGCAATACTTTTTCAACATTTTTTTAACTTATTGATTGCAAAATGGTATTAAAATGGCTATATGTTTTAGGAACTTATGAAATTATGATGCAGATATATTCCAACATAGTCCCATCAGTGTGTATAAATCTATATCTATGTATAAATATATGTGTGTGCGTGTATGTGTTTGTGTATTTAAATTATGTTTGCATGTATATCTATGCCTCTCTATATAAATCTATAGATTTTAAAATAACCTTACATAGCCAGTGTCACTCTGCAGAACTTGGGGGCCTTTGGGAAAGCAGAGAAAAGATTCCGTATTCTGATACCCAATTCAAACATGATCCCTCCCATCAATCAGTTCCTAAAATCTCAGCGTTATGCCTTCCAGCCTTTGGACGTTGCTTTCCAACTTCACCACACGTAGCGTATGAACAGAGCCAGTCAGCTATGGGGAAAGTGTATCTCTCTACTCTGAACTACCCTTACCATTTGATCTATATTTTATTAAGGACATTTATCCTCATTTTCCTAGCACTAAAGTTTGGTGGAGATTTGTCTAGCTACCAGCAAATAACTTTTAAAAAACCTTGATATCTAATTATACATACTTCAATAGATAGAATGGACTTTTAAGCACAGTGTAGTCAATACAATTTTTGTGATATACCTTGCGTGTACTACCTCATTTAATCCTGACGGAATTCATATAATGTAGGTTCTGTCATTATATTCAGGTTGAGAGAACTAGTGCACCAAGAAATTTTATGTCCTATGCCAGGATATGAGAGGCTAGGTTTGAACACAGCAAAGTTTAACTTTCAAGCACTGTTCTTATTACAGATGTATTAATGAAGACATTCCCTGCATAATCTATACTATGTAAGTAAATTGCAAATAATATTTCCTTATAAAAACCTAACCCATCATTTGTATGTCATGCTAACTTATTGCTTGAATATAGCTTTTCTAACCAATCTCAGTCTTTGATTTGAAGTTATCTAATCTCAATCTCGTATCTAAAACTTTATCTTAATGTCAAAGACATAAAATTATTCTTGAGCTGCAATGTTTTTATACCATGGGACTACATTTTACAAGAATTGTGATTAATTATCAATAACATGATTCAGAATTTTGTAAAAAATTTAATCTACAAATTCAATAATTGATTGAAAAGTTAATTATGCATGCCTGTGGGCAAATACCCAGTCTTCAGTAATTTTGGTGACATAAATTAGCAGAAATTTCCAAAATAATGTGCTAGAACCCTCAAACTGACAATAACATTCAAAACATGTTCCAGTTGTGTCAGTATGGAATAGGAGCAAAAGCAGATGGATTACAGTGAGCTACAATTTTGACATTGTACTGGCCAGGGGAAATTGTCAAAATTTCCATACCAGCCAACAAATAGAATCAAAATGTAATTGGGATAAGAATGAAGAACTTTTGGCACGTTGTCTTGTCCATCGATTCCAATTCAGTCCTACATTGTGATGAGTACACTATTCCATATTACAACACATTTTCCAAATAGTTTGCTGTTTCTAATATGACTTTTACTTGTTGGAGATAAACCTTTTCTTGCTGAAGTGGTAAAAAAGAAATTGGATAATTATTATTGCTAAAACAACTACTCATAGTGTTGCACCTAAGCAGAGGTGGTCATTCAGAGAATGGAATGGATCATGACAGAAAGCCTACACCTGCACACAAGCACCTTCCTAAGGAGGTTGTTAGGGAAGAGATTGCATCAGTTTGCAGTTGTGTCTCAATTTCCAGTAGTTCCTGGTGGAATTAAGCCCCTGATGCCCAGAGCAGGGGACAGCTAGCTAATGCACTCTGTCATTGGCTTCAATCCCTTCCTACTTCAGTCACTCATCCATTCTTCCTGGGACAACTTTCCAATAAGCAACCTGTACATAAATTTTAGGGCCAGACCCTGAGACAGGGCTCCATCAAGTGATATCAGGAACCCTTAGAGATCATTTAGTCATATTATTTTTCAGGAATGGTAGTCCTTCTTAAAAAACATTTTATGGGATTTGCATGAATTCGGTTATTGTCAGAAGCAGTTAGTGACACACCTGGAAAGCAATGAGCACATTCTAGAGGCACTGGTCAGTACAAAGGCTATAATTGATGGGGATGAGCAAGGCTAACGTTCAATGGGCATATGCCATAATGCCTGTAAGAACATACCAGCCTTTTATACACAGTTTGTGTTTTGCTTGGTTACTGCCCAGGCCTTCTTAAACAACTTGAATGACACACCTAGTAATGAGCAAGAAAATATTCAAAACAGGAGATGCCGAGGGAAAGTACTTAAGAGGATTCCTGAATACATAGGGCACTGCTGAGGACATTGGACTCTTAAGATGGAAAATGAAAAGGAGTAGCAAAACCAATGAACAAAAAACAACGACGACAAATATTGCCTAAAGTGCCTTGCCAGATTCAAAGCCTAACTATGATACAATAAAAAGGTAAAATATAGATGTGATTATCAAACCTGTAGAACAATACATGTCCACTGAAGAAAACATGAGTCCACAAAATGTAAAAAATATTAGCAATAAAGCACAATTTTCATAGTTTTCAGCCCTCAGAAAGTGATTGTCTTCCTCAATTCTAAGTTGGAAAATCACTAAATAGTGTGGTTCAGAAAAACAGCATAAGATATAATCAGTTCAGATAAGAAGGGTTCTGTCACCTAAAATACATCCTATGGATCAGAGAGGGACAGTTCTCAAACATAAGATGTTGTAGAGAAAAAATATGTGCCCTTCACATATCCAGTCTTTCCACTATGATTGTTGCTTTTTAATGTTTTTGCAACTTTAAAAAAATTAGCTTTATTGAGGTAAAAATTACATATAATAATATTCACTAATATAAGTGTTTTTGATGAGTTCTAATGAATATATATGGTCATTCTACCACCACAGTACACAAAGTATTCATTCAATACTTTGACCTATCTCGTTCTGTAACAACCTTTATTCTGATATTTTTCCTTACAGTTGTGCGTTCTCTAAATTTCTGTATAAATATAGTTATACAAAATATAAGCTTTTTGTTGGGTATCATTTTTGTATGATACCCAACAAAAAAGCCTAAATTGACTTATCATGAATCTCAAAACCATTATACCATTTAGCATAATGGTTTTGAGAGTCATTATTCACAATATATTATTGCATGTATCAGTAGTCTTTTTTATTTGTATTCTGGATTAGTATGTTTGGAAGTGGTTCTCTAACTAATCTCTAGGTTTATCAATATAGTAAAATCCTTTTTCTCTATATACATTAAAATTTTTACTGAAATATTTAAAGTAAATATTTATCTTTTCTAATTTTAATTTAAAGTAAAAAAGTATCTATTGTAAACCACATTGTGGCACAATAAGTTAAAGGTCTTATTTTTTTAACTACCAATTTTTTTTTTAATTTTAATTTTAATTTTAAGTTCTGGGGTACATGTGCGGAATTGCAGGTTTGTTACATAGGTGAATGTGTACCATGGTGTTTGTTGCACCTATCAACCCAACACCAGGTATTGAGCTTAGCATGCATTAGCTATTTTTCCTAATGCTTTCCCTGCCCCCACTCCATCCCCCTGACAGGTCCCAGTGTGTGTTGTTCCCCTCTCTATGTTCATGTGTTCTCATTATTCAGCCCCCATTTATAAGTGAGAACATGCGGTGTTTGGTTTTCTGTTCCTGCATTATTTTGCTAAGGATAATGGCTTCCAGCTCCATCCCTTTCCCTGCAAAGGACATGATCTTGTTCCTTTTTATGGCTGCATAGTGTTCCACGGTGTATATAGACCACATTTTCTTTATCCAGTCTATCATTCATGGGAATTTGGATTGATTCCATGTCTTTGCTATTGTAAATAGTACTGCAATAAATATAAATGTGCAAGTATCTTTGTAATAGAATGATTTACGTTCTTTTGGCTATATACTCACTAATGGGATTGCTGGGTCAAATGGTATTTCTGTTCCAGATCTTTGAGGAATCACCACACCGTCTTCCACAATGGTTGAATTAATTTACATTCCCACCAACAGTGTAAAAGCATTCTTAATTCTCAGCAACCTTACTAGCATCTATTGTTTCCTGACTTATTAATCATCATCATTCTGACTCGCATGAGATGGTATCTCGTTGTGGTTTTGATTTGCATTTCTCTAATAATCAGTGATGTTGAGTTTTTTTTCATTTGTTTGTTGGCCACATGAATGACTTCTTTTGAAAAATGTCTGCTCATGTCCTTTGCCCACTTTTTAAAGGGGTTACTTGTACTTGTACATTTGTTTAAGTTCTTTGAAGATTTTTGATATTAAATCTTTTCAGATGGATAGATTACAAACATGTTCTCCCACTCTGCAGGTTGTGTGTTCACTCTGATTGTTTGGCTGTGCAGAAGCTCTTTAGTTTAATTAGATCCCATTTGTCAATTTTTGCTTTTGTTGCAATTGCTTTTGGTGATTTTGTCATGAAATCTTTGCCTGTGCCTATGTCCTGAATGGTATTTCCTAGGTTTTCTTCTAGGGTTTTTTATAGTTTTGGGTTTTACATTTAAGCCTTTAATCCATCTTGAGTTTATTTTTATGTAAGGTATAAGGAAGGGGTCACTTCAATCTTCTGTATATGGCTAGCCAATTCTCCGAGCACCATTTACTGAATAGGGAATCCTTTCCCCATTGCTTGTTTTTGTCAGGTTTGTCAAAGACCAGATAGTCAGAGATGTGCAGTCTTATTTCTGAGTTTTGTATTTTGTTCCATCAGTCAGCGTGTCTGATTTTGTACCAGTACCATGCCGTTTTAGTTATTTAGCCTTGTAGTACAGTTTGAAGTTCTGTAGCATGATGCCTCTAGCTTTGTTGTTTTGCTTAGGATTGTCTTAGCTCAAGCTCTTTTTTGGTTCCATATGAATTTTAAAATAGTTTCTTCTAATTCTGTGAAGAATGTCAATGGTAGTTTAATGGGAATAGCATTGAATCTGTAAATTACTTTGGGCAGTATAGTCATTTTCATGATATTGATTTTTCTTATTCATGAGCATGGAATGTTTTTCCATTTGTTTGTATCCTCTCTGATATGCTTGAGCAGTGGTTTGTATTTCTCCTTGATGAAGTCATTCACTTGCCTTGTAAGCTGTATTCCTAGGTATTTTATTCTCTTTGTAGAATTTGTGAATGGGAGTTCATTCATGATTTGGCTCTCTTGTTGTTGGTATAAGGAATGTTCGTGACTTTTACACATTGATTTTGTATCCTGAGACTTTGCTGAAGTTGCTCATCAGCTTAAGAAGCTTTTGAGCTGAGATGATCTGGTTTTGTAGATATAGGATCTTGTCATCTGCAAACAAAGACAATTTGACTTCCTTTTAAATTATTTGCAATAATTTCAGAAAAAAGTGTATCAACTCCTCTTTGTGTTTCTGGTAAATTCAGCCATAAATCCATCTAGTCTTGGGCTTTTTTTTTTTTTTTTTTTTGGTTGGTAGACTATTGTCTCAATTTCAGAACTTATTTGTTTACTCAGGAATTCAACTTCTTCCTGGTTCAGTCTTGGTAGGGTGTATGTGTCCAGGAATTTATCCATTTTTTTCTAGATCTTCTAAATTATTTGCATAGAGGTGTTTATAGTATTCTCTGACGGTTGTTTGTATTTCTGGAGGGTCAGTGGTGATCCCCTTTATCATTTTGTATTGTGTCTATTTGATTCTTCTCTCTTTTCTTCTTTATTAGTCTACCTAGCAGTCTATTTTATTTTTTTTCAAAAAACAGCTTCTGGATTGCTGAAGTTTGCTGGGGGTCCACTCCAGACCCTATTTACCTGGGTCCCTCCTGCCTCTGGATGGTATCACCAGTAGAGGCTGCAGACCAGCAAAAATCGCAGCCTGTTCCTTTGAGAGGCACGAACCTTATGCAGCGGGAACGCTCCTATGAGAGGTGTCTGGAGACTCCTGTTGTAAAGTCTCAGGCAGTCAGGAGGAGCAGACAAAGGGACATGCTTAAATAAGCATTCTGGCTGCCCCTTGGCAGAATGGGTGTGTTGCACCCTCGCTCTGGCTGCCCTGACTCTCCAGAGGCGGCGGACAGAAAGGACTGACTGTTGATTCACTATGCTGCAGCCACCCCTCCTCCTAGGGACCCCTCTCTGATCAGGGATGTCAGAGTTCTGTCCATAAACCTGTGTCTGGGGATGCTGACATTCCCACAGAGAGAACCCGCCTGCCCAGGAGGGACAGATCATCAAAGCCCTGCTTAAAGAAGCAGTCTGGGCCAGGCGCGGTGACTAAGTCTCTAATCCCATCACTTTGGGAGGCCGAGGCGGGTGGATCACGAGGTCAAGAGTGGAGACCATCCTGACCAACACGGTGAAATCCTGTCTCTACTAAAAATACAAAAATTAGCCAGGAGTGGTGGTGCGCGTCTGTATCCCAGCCTACTCCGAATGCTGAGGCAGGAGAACCGCTTGAACCGGGAGACAGAAGTTGCAGTGAATGGAGAGCGTCCCACCGCACTCCAGCCTGGCGAAAGATCAAGGTACGAAGTCTGACCAGCCCGCGCAGCCGCTGTGCTGCGCTGTGGGGAACTGCATTGTTTCCGGCGCAGACCGCTCAGTGTAGCTGGCGCCCTCGGCAGGGCAAAATGGCGGGAGTGGAGCGGCGGCATTGGCGTCCTTCTGTCCTCGCCCCGGAACTCGGTCTTCTCAGGCAGCCTGCAGCCCGCTGCGGCGACCAGTGGGGATTCCAGGCGAGTGGATTTTAGTCTGTGGGGTTCCATGGGAGCAAGGCCCCTTGGCTCCCAGGCTTCAGCCCTTTTCCCATGAAGTGGACGGATCTCCGGCCTCCGGGGAGTTCCCAGAGCGCAGGATGCAAATACTCCTGTGTTTCAGCGCCGGCTCCCATGGCTGCCCAGCCCAGCAGCCGCTGTGTCCTCACAGCTCTGTGCTTGAGACCCAAGGCCCTGGTGGCCTGCACTCACGCAGTGACCTCATGATTGGCAGGTTGCAGGGATCCGTGGAAAAAGTGCCGTTTCGCCGGGGAAGGTTGCAGAGGAGGAGGTGGCGTAATCCCTCGTGGCTTCCCTCGCTGGGGGAGAAAGCTCCCTTTGCCCCGTGCCTCTCCTGGGTGGGCACTCACTCCACCCTGCTTTTCCTCGCTCTGCCGGGGTCAAGCCAGCTGCCTAGTCAGGCCCAGTGAGAGAACCTTGGTGCATCAGTCCAAAAGGCAGAATTCACTGGGTGTTTTTATCCTTCTGGGGAGGAGCCGTAGAGCAGGGCTATTTCTATTCAGCCATCTTGGCTCGCCCTGAAATATTTTTCATAATCCCTTTCTATCAAAATGGGGATAATTTTTATGACAACTGCTATGCTTTGAATGTTTGTGTCCCTCCAAAATTCAGGTTGAAACTTAATACCTGTTGTGGTTGTATTATGAGGTGAAGCCTTCGGGAATATGGTTAGGTCATGAAGGCCTCACACTCCTGAATGTGATAAATGGCTTATAAAGGAAGTTTCAGAGCGCTGCCTGCCCCTTTGTGCCTTCTACCTCATAAGGACAGAGGATTCTTCACCACTGGATGATTTAGCAACAAGGCTTCATCTTGGAAGCAGCCAGCCACCCCTTACCAAATACCTAATCTGCCAGTGTTTTGATTTTGGAATTTCCAGCCTCCAGAATTGAGAAACAAATTTCCATGGTTTATAAATTATCCAGTCTAAAGGTCTTTGTTATAGCAGCAGGAACTGGCTAAAATATTAGGTCATCTCTGAAAAAAAAAAAAAAAGGTACATACACTATAGTTCTAATTTTATATCTTTTACTCACAAATTCCAGAATTTTCCAACATTAAACTTACCTTCAGTGAGTAATGATTTTAAAATGTAAATTAAATTGAGCATGGAAAGTGCAGAACATGGAAGGACTTTTTATCTTTATTATATCTCATTGTTGCATTCTCTGATGTTATCTCAGATGCAGAGTATTTTTTACAATTTGTAGTCTATGAGTAGATGCTTTCTCTGAAAGTTTAACCTTTTCCAAATTGCGTGTAATATACCCAGTGCGTTAGTTATCTACGGCTGCTGTAATGAAAATTTATCCTTTCGCAAGTCTGTCTGTATCTCTCTAAAGACTATGGTAGAGAATCCTTTTTTGCCTCTTCCAGCTTTGCGGGCTCCTAGCAATCCTTGACTTACGGAAGCCCAACTGAAATCCCTCCCTCTGTCCTAACATGGACTTTCTCACTGTATCTCTGTGTGTTCGAATCTCTCTTTCTCTTACAAAAACATCAGTCCATTGATTAAAACCAGTGCTAAATGCAGAATGATTCCATCCCAAATCCTAAACTAGTCAGATCTGCAAAGAATTTATCCCCAAATAAGGTCATATTCTGAGGTTCTGGGTGGACATAGATTTGAGAGAGACACAATTCAACTGATTAGACACGGGGGAAAAAAAAAACACATCATCTCAGAGTTGACTTTTATAATATTTGCTTGTTACTGTTTTTGTTTATTCTGAACACCAAGGACTTTAAAGTCACATTCTTTGCATCTAGTTTGCATCCTTTTATATGTTTCCAGACAGGGTTCATTCATTATAACTTTTTGACAATGATGGAAGATTTTGTTAAGAATAAATTAATCTAAACAGTTGGTGGGGTGGTATATATATGTACACTGTTTTCTACCAAACCCAAGTGCAAAGCTGATGGGTTCTGAGTTGGAGTACTGATTTCAAGGTTCTCATCACTAAGATCATAATGGTATTCTTTTATCAAAGTAGCTCGGGGAGGAGTGTCGGTTCTGATTCAGTCCAGATGTTCTGAATTCCATGCAGTTTTAGTTTAATGTAGTCTCATGTAGGATTTTCACTTCTTCCTTTAGGGACATGCTTGCTAAAGCAATGCATATGTTTCTAGCACACATCAGTCAGTGGACATTAATAACATTCAGATGTTTCAAGCCCCACAACTCTTATCTGCATAACTAATGGGCGTCAGAACCCTTTTCCACATTCCTCTCCCCATTTGGGGTGCTCCAGAATTCTCTCTTGTATGTTCACAAATCAGTGCTGACTGCATTTGTCCTGCCACCACTGGTCTACTCTAAGGCCCACCTAGGCTGCCACCACTGGTCTAGTCTGAGACCCTACTGAGGCTGGCACCACTAGTCTACTCTGAGACACTACTGAGGCTGGCAGCACTAGTCTACTCTGAGACACCACTGAGGCTGGCAGCACTGCCTGGCCACTCCACTGCATATGACACTGCACTCCACACAACACTGCACTTCATTGAATGCTGCACTCTATGCAACACTCCACTCCACACGATCAACTTCTCTTCACAAGATGTTGTGTAGTGCCACCACCATTGATTGTTCCTGTTAGGATATAGACAGTTTCTCAAGCATTTACAGATAACTCAGTTTAAAGTCTGCATGGAGTGATCATCTCAATTTAGTTAAAAAAAGAACTTTCAAAATGCCGATTCAAATTCTCTATAAGCTTTCTCTCTCTCTTTCTCATTTACACCTAAGAGTGTAGAAATGTATTTGTGTATGTGTGTGTATTGCTTTCAGAATACAAATAGAATAAATGTTCTTATTTTCTATGTTGCTTAGAGTTTTATTTTTTAAAGGAAAAGACTAAATTAAAATCTAAATCTTACCCTGATCTCTCTCAATGATTTGGCCAATATCTATAAATTTCCACTCATCAATAAAATCCATAACAATGTTAAACTTAATTAAAATACAGGGTAATTTTAATATTAGGCACCAAGGGTTTGAAATACCATAATCATAGTTTAAAAAATTTTTAATTCAATGCAAATAAATAAATGGGCCTAAGGGCCATATCAGAGATTGTGGATTCTCCCTGCTCTGGAAGTCTTCTACTAATATAGCTAATTCATTTGACCCATAAGTTGATTTTAGGATTGAAAGGGCAGGTGTTCTTTTGAAAGAAGTTTCTTCTCAATCAAATTTAATGTCAGTTGGGTCAACCTAGTTTTAATTTCATGCTACGTTATACATCCCTCAGGATGCCGTGTTCCTTTCTTAAATAAGGTTGTATATGTTTGATTATTTAAATTACCAGTCAAGGGTGTACTTCCATTCATGTTGTGATATGCAAATTATTTTAAACTGTTTCATAAACCTTTTTTGTGCATCTTAATGCTTTTTGTCTTTCCAGACACTCACATAGGATAGTCAAAATGTATTCTTAGTTGCAGGAAAACTGGTGCCAAGTTATTCAACTATAAAAATATTTTTCTACTTCTGTTGTTTTTCCTGGCTATGCTATTAAGAATTATTCTAGTTCTTAAAGCACATGTCTCATAAAGCAAGTAGACCTAATTAATCAGTTAAAGGTTAGAATATTGAGTGGGTGGCCTTGGAAGACATAGTTTAAACAAGTTTTGCAACCCAATTTCCTTTACTTTTCTTTTTAAAATAATTTTAAACTTAAAATAAAAAATATGACAGCTTTTATTTACTATGGAAAGTTTTATAGTGACTATTCATTGTACTTTTTTTCTTTCCAGATGCCCCTGCAAAAGGATGTATTATTATTTTAATTTATTTTTAAAAATATTCATTTATGCAAACATTCCAGAGTCTTTAGCTTCACATATAGCTATCTTGTGGTTTCAGGATAGTTAATCATGAGTAAGATATTTTGCATTTATCCTATAGGGATTTATCAAATGGGTATACTATGTGGGGAAAGAAGTCATTCTTTTAAATTTATTTCTCTAACTTTAACAAAGCCAGAAAATTTAGCACATTCAGGGAAGGCAGCCCTTGATTTAGGTCTTTGGGGATACAAAGGGCATCCATATGGTTGTTGGAAGGAGGACATTTAGGGTACAAGAAAGAGGAAAAAAGGTATGTGAAGTTGCAGAGAAGAAAATGTACAGTTCATGTTTGAAAAGTAACTGGTGGTGTAGGTAGGCAGAGTGTTCCCTGTCTAATGGAAAATAAATGGCTGAAAAGATAACTATATTGAGTTCCAACTATGTCCTAGTAATTTTATATAAATTATCTCATTTAGTTTGGTAATGGTATTAGGTACAGTCATTATGATTTCACAGATAATACACTTTAGAATAAGATATGTGAATTAAGCTTCCTGAAATCACAAAACAAATAAGTGGAGCCAAACTGTCACCAGAAGGCATGTTGGGATTAAGGGAGGGGGGCACTTGGATATGAGGAAAGTCATTCCCTAGACACTTCCCACTGCCCCCCATTCTCTGAGGACATCTTTATGCACTGTCTCAGCTAAGGTTCTAAATCAATCTACTCCCTTTGTAATATTTCTTTATATCATCTAATCATTTTATAGATTATAACTCTGAAGCCTTGTCAAATTCCAGCGAATCACTTAGTATTTTGATCCTATTATATCTTGACTTAAACAGAAACCTTGAATGTCCAGCCCCTTCTCAAGTGTTCCCTGGTGGTCCCCAGGAAGAGTTAATTGTTTATCCAAATTAACTCTTATCAATTAGTGCATGATTCTATGTTAGCATTTTATCCCACAAAATTCGTGGTTCTCAAATCTTAGCTGCATGTTAGAAACTTGCAAACACTTTCAAAAACGTGAAATATCTACATAACTCACAGATATTCTTAATTCTTAAAAAAATTTTTTTGAGAAGATCCAGGAATTGGTGATCTTAAATACCCAGTGAGTTCTAACACGCTGCCAAGGTTGAGAATGTCTGTCTTATAATATAGTGGGTTAGATTTATTTCTCAACCTGGGGTAGACTGTGACATTTTAAGGGGCAGGCACTGATGATGTGCTCCTTTACAATATCTATGTATAGCCCATATTCTGTCATACAATTATGATTTTTAAAAAGACTGTAGAAAAGAAGGAAAAATTAATAAAGGATCATTATGTATAAGTGGAAATGGAAGAAACAGAGAGTATAACGCCAAGTAAGTTAGAGAAGAGAAATGTCAAGAAAATATTTTGTGCATTTTATGGAAGAAGTTGCCTAACAAATGGGATTTGTGTATGTTGAGTTGTTGATGATCGCTGCTAACCAGGAGGACCATTCAGAATTGGAGCAGTGTTGGTAACAGCCAGCTACAAAAGGGTAAAGCATGAGTAGTCATGGAATTGGAGAGAGGTATAGATATATTAATTATTTTTATTACTAATATTATTCTATTTAAGGTTTGAGGCAAAGAAATTAACAACAAATATTGGAAGCTCATTAGGCGTCCTCATTAGAAGAGAATGTGGTCTGTTTTCATGTGTTAGTTTCATGTTAACAAGGAAGGCTTTGCATATGTATGTGGAGAGTGACTGTGGAGCTAGGAGAGTTGAGTATTTTGAGTTGCTGCAGAAGGCTCTTTACAGAATTTGGAGATTTTTTTTTCTAAAATAGTCTCCTCATCTGGCTTTTGTGAAGCAAACTTCTGCCTACATTTTCTGCCCTGGTATGTAGTCATGCAGCACATAATGTTTAGTTCAAGGAGGGACCACATACACCACAGTGATGCCAAAAGATTATGATGGAATTGAAAAGTTCCTATCACCTTGTGTCATCATACCTCAATGCCCCATTCACATGTTTGTGGTGATATTGGGCTAAACAAACCTACTGCATTGCCAGTTGTATAAAAGTACAGCACATACAAATATGGGCAACACAGAATACTTGATGATAAATGACTGTGTTACCAGTTTATGCTTTACTAAACTATACTTTTAATCATTATTTTAAGAGTATACTTTTTCAACTTATAAAACAAAAGAAAAAAGTTAATATGAAAAAGCCTCAGGTAGGTACCTCAGGAAGTATTCCAGAAGAAGGCATGGTAATCATAGGAACTGACAGCTTCATGGGTGTTTTCGTCCCTGCAGACCTTCCAGTGGAATAAGATGTAGAGGTGAAGGACAGTGGAATTGATCATTCTGGCCCTGTGTAGTCCTAGACTAATGTGTGTGTTTGTGTTTCAGTTTTTAACAATGAAATTTAACAGTTAAAAAGAAAAAATAAAAATAAAAAATGGAATAAAGCTTATAGAATGTGGATGTAAAGAAATGAAACATTTTTTGTGTAGCTGTATTATGTGTGCATGTTTAAAGCTAGATGTTGTTACAAGAGAGTCAGAAAATTAAAGTTTTTAAAGTAAAAATGTTACAGTAACCTAAGGTTATTATTTAAGAAAGAAAATTTTAAAAATAATGTGTAGTCCAAGTATACAGTATTTATAATGTCTACAGTAGTGTAAGGTAATGTCCTAGGCCTTAACAGTCTCTCACCACTCACTCACTGATTTGTCCAGAGCAACTTTCCTGGCTTACTAGCTCTGTTCATGGTATGTGCCGTACACAGGTGTATCGTTTGTTATTCCTTTAGACTGTATTTTCACTTTACCTTTTCTATATTTATATATGTTTAGATACACAAATACTCATCACTGTCTTATTGCCTGCAGTATTCAGTACAGTAACATGCTGTGAAGGTTTGTAGCCTAAAAGCAATAAGTATATCAATGGCCCAGGTGTGTAGTAGGCTATCCCATCTAGGTTTGTGTGCGTCTACTCTGTGATGTTCACACAAGAATGAAATTGCCTAAGGATGTATTTCTCAGGACATATCCTTATCTTTAAGTGACTCATGACTATGTATATTATAGTCTTGTCCCTAAAATATATTCTTCAAATTTACTTCCTTGCCTTGATTTTTTTGTACAAATTTGCCCCACCACTTTCAAAACATTAGATATACATCCATATTTTTAAACTATCATTTATACACTTATGAGAAGAAAAGGTATTGTCCTACCTTCCCAAAACCTCTCTTCCAGTCTTTTGCACTCAACGTTTCCTAACTCAAACTTACTCTTACTGTTCAGTGCATCAGGTTTGCTTTTTTCCTATAGCACTAAGTGGTACAAGATCCTCTTCTGTAAGTGACCTGTTACCTTTTGCCACTGCCCTGGCTCCAGACACCTGTCAATGATTGCAGTTCCTTTACAAGTGAACTGTTTATTTCTAGTTCCTGGTCCTTATTCCTCTAATCTGCTCTATGAAGACCTAAATTCTAAATGGATATGTATTTATGACGTTATTATATTCAGATCCTCTGATTGCTACTCATTCTATTCAGAATTAGTTCCAAACACTGAAATATATTTCAATGGCCCTGATTTTTCAGAGCCTTCTCTAACACATAAGAATGAGCTCTTAGCCCAAGAGATTTTCTCTTCTAGAATATTTAAATTGTGCCCTTGAGTTTCTGTACAGTATGGCTTCCTTTATAAGCTTGATAAGTAATCAGTACATACCAAGCCATTTCAAGGCACTGGGGATTGAATATTGTGGGTGAGTGGGATGAATACAATGAGAATGAAAGACAGTTTTAAGAACTCTAAAACCCACAACCACCCGACTAAGGTGTGGAAAAGCCTGACTTTCTTTTATATTTGTTCTTTAAGTGCTCCCTATTTGTATGGACTCAAATGCTTCTGTTGCAAAAAGTGAATAAATATTTAACTGCTTGTGCTGAAAACAGGCTTTGACTGAAAATTTACTCAGCACTAAGAACTATTTCTTTTATCGAAGTGATTTGTGCATTTGTCAACCTTATGTTACAAATTTTCAGAAGTTGGGTTTACTAGTTCCTTATTTTCCTTTATTCATCCTCTACACATTTCATATATTAATTGTTTAATAAATAGTCCTTTAATTGTGTTATTCAGTTTTTTAAATGCATTAGTCAAGGAGGAAAATCTGAAGGTCCCATTACATTTTAAGCCAATTTACAGTATTCTGTAATTTACAGTATTCTGGAGTTTCACAGTATTCATCCCTGGACAGCAAGAACCACATGAGACCTCATCTGGAGTAATATTCACTGGGATTTTGACACTGAGTCAAAAAATTATTTTTCTCATAGTTCAAGTTTATATTTCCGTTATAGACTTATAGAGTTAATTTCAGGACTTTTTGGATGTTTTTAGGATGTTTCGGAATTTTAGGACTAATTTTCATTGTGGATCAGCAGCATATATCTTAGAATATGGAGAACATTTATATAAAAAGAATGGTAACATTAGCAGAGTATTCCTTCACTTACGAAAAAATCTACTTCATTGCATATTTCACAGTAGAGTTTTCAGTATCATGTAAAATTTGATACATGTGACTCAAGGTTCGTATGCCATCTTGACTTAATAAATATTGTAATAATCATTTTTTACTCCTATTGAACATCTCTGCTTCCAAAGCCCTATTAAATATTAAAATGGCAACCACAAGGTAGAAATGAGGTTACTAGAATGTAAAACATAATTTAAAACTTTTAGAGATACCTGTTGCTTACCTTAGCAAAGAGCTATTTCTTAACATGTAAGCAAGCTCCTGGGACTGAAAAATAATTCTTGTAAATTAACATCTTGATGGCTAAAGTGAAAATGAACGAGCTAAAGCTAAAATGAATGAGGCTGGGATTAACTTTTCAATTGGAGTGCAAGCATTTTCTGAAATTACCTGTAAGTGCATTGGCAAAGGATTTTGGGGTTGGCTGTTTTCTGCACATCTGAAAAGTGGAGACTGTCTACTATAAATCCCAAATGCAGTGGGTTTGGCCAAAATTACATTTGGGTTATTTATTCTCTACCTGTGGTTTAGGGAAATAGAAAGATTTCGTCAGTGTCACCAGATAAGCTATGAGTTCAGGTAGGTGGTAGGGTATCTGGAAACAGAAAATAAATCAGGCCTGTCTTTACCCTAGTTACAGTTGAAAGTTTGGATATTGCTTGTTGATTTTTAATGTACATAGGACTCCATCACCATGAACATGTCACATATTTGTAGTTTTTGTGATAGTGATTATTAACTCTGACCCCAAATGTTATAGGAAAAATAGGCTTTCTGTTTTCATACTAAATCCAATTCAAAGTAAATTGAAATACGAAATTTAATTAAAATACAACTTCCCCTTAAATGATCACATTGTAGACAGCTTTAAATTACTTTTTATCTTTTACATATTTTGGGGAATGGATATTTTATTTGCAAAATGTATTGATTTTTCATCCATAGAAGTATGAGAAATTGGACTTTTTCCTTGCTAGAAAATGCCAGGCTTTTTTGAGAATATGTGCCATTTGTTTACTTGAAAGTGAGTTACTGAATCTTAATGAAACAAAATAAAGCACCAGACACCGTGACACTACTTAAAGCTAATGCAGAGGCATTTGAAGCTATGTTCTTCATTCAGAATGGAAACAAGGTTGATCACAGTTCTCACAGACAATTTATTAAAATTAGGAAATTGTCAGGAAGACTCCAACAGAGACGTGCCATTTACTTTTTAAAGTTGTCCTCCTCTTAACAATAGATATTTGGATAACTTTTTATTCTCTTCTTGGGCTCAGCTGGAAGAAATTTTTACCACAAAAGAAGCCTTATTTTATGCATGTTTGACTTAATTCAGAGGGATTTATGAATACCACAGTAGCCTGTTTGGTTTGGCTGTGAATAATGTGAGGCATATAGCTTTTATTTCTTTCAAGCTGAAATATCTGATGTCTTCTTTGTAACCCTTTTTAGTGAAACAGACAACTTTTAAAAATACTAGACCCCAAACATCAAACATTCTTATTTGTTCATTTTTTTCACACAGTTTCTGAAACATGTGAGAAAATAGGACTTTTAAAAAAGCAAGAGCTTAAATGCATAAAATAAATGTGGCTAAGTAAAAAATATGGTGCCAACTCAGACTTAATATTTTATTTTACAGAATAACTAAAAGGAAACAGATGTGGAAATAACTATGTTAGAGTAACACAAGCACACACACACACACACGGACACAACTAGCATTGCAATATTTTATTACAATTAAAATGTAGCCTCTGTGGCTTTGAAAAAGAGATTGACTTGGATCAATATAATTTAGGAGGTATTTATTAGCTCAAATCATGATTATAGAGATTTTAGTAATTATAGTTTTCTTTCTCATATTTTGCACTTACATGACTTGGTGATGGTGGTTGTCATTTTACAGGAAGGTACTTTGTTAAGTCTGATTAGAAGCAACAAATTCACTGAAAATTCTGATTGTCACACATTCTTTGATTTGGAATATGCATGTAGGGGAGACTAAAGCAAGAACATTTCTTTTCTGAAACACATGCATGTTAATGCACTTAAGAATTTCATCCTCTGAGAGATGGTTACGAAGGACAGGTCTTAGATAAAGTTGGCAATAGAGATGAAGGGTTGTGAGGGATGTGGAGACAGTTTAGAAATTGTCCCTGACTGGAAGAAGCCTTGTTACATAGAATCTAAGGTCATCCTTTATGGGAATAGTAGTCCCAAAATTTTATTTAACTCTTTCCTGTGAATCAAGAGCCTCTAAGTAAGGAATGTGAGGACCTTAGCTTTGAGGTGGCAAAATGTTTCCTAAAAAAATTACAAGATCTTCAAGGATCCAAGACATAACAAAGAAAATACTTTCACACTTCACATATTTTTATTATTACCATCCATGTAAAAAATAAAGCTAAGAAATTGATTATGGCATTGATTAATTTATATAAATTAATGATGTATGCATCTGGATCATTCTTTTAAAAGATAGTAATCTTATCCAATATTCATACAACTTTTTTGTCATGCTTTTAAATTGTTTTAATATCTAGGAACAAAATACTCAACTACTGTGTTACATGTCTTCAAAGTTATTAGCTGCTTGAAACCAGTTTTTCTTTTAGTTTGATACAAGTGTGAAAACATTTGTATTTTTATAAAACAACTGTTTAACATTACAATTTTAGCTTTTTAAATTATTTTAGTCAGCATTAATGACTGCACTTGCGATTAGATTTATGATTAATCTGCTGATGAGAATTTATCACTTTTCGCTACTTCTAAAGGAGAATTTATCATCTGCCATCATTTTCTTTAACTTAATGTGTCCTCCAAACACTGACATTATCTGGAAATTGTCCTTTTTAATATAAATAAGCTTTATCTCTTATAAGGAAAAAAAAGCCATTTTGATGAACAACATTTACCTACATGGACAAAAATTGTAATCAGGGATTTTGGAAAATTTGGTAAAAATGATATCTGAAAGTTCTCACAGTTGTGGCACACATATGAAACCTTCCTTGAAGGCCTTTTTTTATGTTATGTAAGCACCAAATCAGTGAACAGATCCATAAGTGGAGGAACTCTTTGTAATTTCTTTCATTATGGGTAATGTTCTTCCACAGATGAGTACGCGAGCGTTGATGTCAACAGATAATTATGCTTTATTTTCTAGAGACTCAGACTTAATTTCTGGTAAATGAAGACTATGTCTTTTGCTAGCACCACTGAAGCATGTTGTATTTTAAAATAAGATATAATTTAATTTGCTTTATATGCACAGTGTGTGTTTACATATGCCTTTCTCTGATACTCACTGAAGCACAGTGTTTCTTGGGATATTTTCTGAAGACTTAATAAAATGTGAAACTTTCATCTACTATTGAAAACTTAATAAAACTGGGATTCATAGTGGGAAAAAAATGTCTGAAGTTAATATCTCACCTTCTGTACGTGACATTCAGAGGATGACTATAATTTGTTCTGTGGGTAGTCTAAAATTAATTTTCTGCTTTATTTATTAGATTTTTCTTTCTCACATTGTTTAGATAGATTTTTTTTCTGGGCTCTTTTATTAGTGTAGAAAAAATATGGAGCCTAAAAAAATTCAGAATCCTTAGCCAATATTGTTTCTCAGTGCTCATTTAGTGCATTTTCAAATAATTTAAAAGAAGGATTTAAATTCCAATACTACCTAAGCACCAATATGATTTTTTTTCTTATTTCAGGGTCATTGTCATCGCTTTGAAAGAGAGTCTCAGAAATAAAGGGTAATACAAATTTACCTACTTGAAAAAGTAAGTGATTTTTTTTAATTGTTGTGGTTAATTATCCACTTTCAATTTAAGGGTAAGAGCTAGATCGTTGTCAAAATACAAGCATTCTTCCGTTGATATAGCTGGCTTGTATACCAATTTGGCCATGATAACCTTGAACTGAGTAAATAAAGGCAGTATCAGTGCTTTTACAAGTCACAGAGTGGGTGATCATTTACTATGGACTCTGAATGCTGGCACACTTCTGAGGATAAGCCACTCAGTAAGTGGATGCTGTGTATTAGTTCTCATTCAATTAAGTTAAAAATCATTTTGTCATCTGTTCTGTAGAAGTGAAAATTGCTATTTCTTTTTTTCTTTTTTCTTTTTTTCTTTTTTGAGACGGAGTCTTGCTCTGACACCAGGCTGGAGTGCAGTGGCGCAGTCTCAGCTCACTGCAGCCCCCACCGCCCGCTTCAAGTGATTCTTCCGCCTCAGCCTCCCAAGTAGCAGGGGCTACAAGCACGCACCACTACTCCTGGCTAATTTTTGTATTTTTAGTAGAGAAGGTGTTTCACCATGTTGGCCAGAATGGTCTTGATCTCTTGACCTTGTGATCTGCCCGCCTCAGCCTCCCAAAGTGCTCAGATTCGAGGCGTGAGCCACTGTGCCTGACTGAAAGTTGCTATTTCTTCAGGAAAAAGTTGGATATCAATGGCTCAGCATCCTTATCTTTAAAATGGGAATATAAATAATAGCTATTCCACAGAATTAATATCATGAATACATGGATATTTCCTAGTAGATACCAATATGCTATATATCATTATCTTTTATTTATCGAGCAAAATCAAATAGGTGATCAGTGAGCTTACATTTCCTTCCATCCTTGTTTTTTTTTCTTTATTATGACCAAAATATTTTGATGAAAATTTAAAAAATCAATTTCAGTATTTTTGTTTAAAACTGCAGTAGTATAATTCAGGAACAAATTTCAGTAAGAAATGAAGACAGGAGTAACTAAAAGGTGCTGATGGGCAGACACCCTGAGTTGTCAATAATAAAAGAGATTCTTCTCTATTGCTGCTGGATTTCAGATACTCTTCTATCTCTTAGAGGCATGCTAGGCTCTGTGTCTCTCAGAAATATGGCTGTCATTAGGCTTCTAGTCAAGGCTTTAAGATTAACTGGTTTATTTATTTTTATAAATAAGATAGAAGAGTTTGTGTTTTAACTAACTGGAGAATTTATCAGTTGATATTGGAAAGAATGTCTGCCTTTTTTCTGATAAACAAGATGAGAAAAAAAACTCAAGATAAATTTTACATAATAATAGTAATATTGTAGTAGATCAAGGCTATGGAAACTGTTTGTTGATATAATATATTCATATATTTTTATGTCGTAGCTATAACTTTTCATAAAATAGATTCTACCTATGGTAAAATCAGTTAGAAAGACATCTAGAGGAAAAGAAGCAATAGATACACTCTTCTAAAGAACAAAACAAAACAAAAACATTTATGAACCTATTCTGTAGTGTGTGTTCCAGAGCTTATCTGGCAGTTTTATTTGCTAAGCTTAATGAGAGAAAGAGAACTTGTTGTTAAAATATAAAATGTATTTATTAAGAGTCACGGTCAGTATTCACTTGATATTCAGCACCATTCTAGGAGCTGGGGAAGGACAAGGAACTAAACAGTCATGTCCATGTTTTCCTGGGGTTATATTACAGCCAGAAAGAAAGAAAATGAGCAATGGGGAAAAAAAATCTTCAGAGGATGGTAAGCCTTAGGAAAAAAACTAAACCTGGGTAAATTGTAAAGAGAATGAGAGTAGATCGGGGGTTGGTGAAATTTGGATCTGACTGATGAAAGGAGCTACCTATGAGCAGAGCAGGAATGAAGATGAAAGATAGGGGGCAGCAGAGCTAAGATCGTTAGGCAGGGGCTTGCTGTTTTGGAAGAACACAATGGAGGTCAGTGTAGTATGTGTGCTGGAGGATAGTGAAGAAGGGCTGATTTGAGGGAGATAAGGCTTGAGCAACGAGGACAACCAGTTTATTGAGAGATATGTTTAAGCCATGGCTAAATACAAAAACGAAAACACAACAAAACATTGGAGAGCTTTAAGCAATGCAATAAAATGATGTAAATTGTGTTTTAAAATGAACCTAAATAATTCTTGCATAACCACATTTACACACTATGATAAATAAGAGATCACAGTGATAAAGACTAGAATCTGTATAAAATGCAATTGTTGTAATACTATGTAACAATTTTGGGTTTGTTTTCATTAACTACTTAGTAATAAAAAGAGATCAGTTGACGTCTTTGGACAAATAAAATCTAATTGAAAGATGCAAATCTAATCCAGTAATATTACTCAAATACCTTATGAGTAACCACCAAATGATAGTACCTAGAAATCTAGTTCTACTAATATGATTCAAACTTAAGCTACAGATACTTTTAAAGTGCTGCCAACAAATTAGTATATATATACTACATATTACATTATTCTTAACATGAATAGGGATCTAGAATTCTCTACTCGAATCTCCCTTCTGAAAGATAAACAATATAATTGTATTAGCTGTATGCATACAGATATACAATTTAATATTTCCTTTCAGTAAAAGCTCACTTTGTTGTATACTACAACTTTCTATAGGGAGACTATAAATGTGAATTTTGAAGATTAATACAATGATAACATGACAATACTTTTACAAGATCCAAAAATCCAACTTTCCACAAAGAAACAAAATATATCATTGGCATTTGGTAGTAGAATTGATATCATTTAATGTTTAACATTCTTATCACTATTTTGAATTTTGATAATTATTATTCAAAAATACTGCCAAAAGAGCACCATATGTAATAATGATAGATTTATCAATAAAGTTGAATGTCACTTTATCCCTCTGTTGCTCAGAGTTTCAGCCAATGATTAGAGCCTGACCTTCTCTGAAAAAAATGAATCATTTGATCATGTATATTGCATGTTTATAGTTTACATTCTGTGTAAACTATAGAAACATGGCTTCCCCAGAGATGTTCATACTGTAATCCCAAGAACCTGTGACTATATTACTTCACGGTGAAAAGGGGTCTTCTAGATTTGATTAAGTGGACAATCTCATGATGGAGACATGCTCTTGGATTGCCTTGGGTGGTCCTGATGTAATCACAGAGGTCCTTCTAAGAAGGAGAGTGGGCCAGGTGTGGTGGCTCACATCTGTAATCCCAGCACTTTGGAAGGCCAAGGCAGGTGGATCATTTGAGGTCAGGAATTTAAGACCAGCCTCGCCAACATGGTGAAACCCTGTCTTTGTTAAAAATATAAAAAATTAATTGGGCATAGTGGTACATGCCTGTAATCCTGGCTACCTGAGAGGCTGAGGCAGGAGAATTGCTTGAACCTGGGAGGCGGAGGTTGCAGTGAGCTGAGATCATGCCACTGCACTCCTGCCTGGGTGACAGAGTGATATTCCATCTCAAAAAAGAAGAAGAATTTAAAAAAGAGGGAGAGTGAAGGTCAGAGGAGACAAAGCAACGTGACAAAGGAGGCAGAGATTGGAAAGATGAGCCCCTAAGCAAAGGAAGGCCAAAAGCTTCAGAAACCGGAAAAGACAACACATTTTCCCTGGAGCCACCAGAAGGAACTTGCCCTGCTAACAGCTGGATTTCAGAGCCGTAAAGTTCATTTCAGACTTCTCACCTGCAGAACTGGAACAGCATGCATCTGTATTGTTTTAAGCCAATAGGTATATAGTAGTTTGTTGTAATGGAAAGTAGAAACTAATGCACATGCTAAATCGTATTAATGTGAAACAAGAGATGAGATGAAATTGTAAAATACTAAAAATAGTAACAATAATTCAATATCCTAATTCTCTCCTAAGAAGTTGGAAGAGAAGAATTATTTGGAGATAAAAAATGATAACCTGCTACATAAAAGAACTTTATAACAGTTTTTGTGAAACATACTTTAAAGCAAACATGTGAGTTTCCTCTAAAAAAGCACTCAGTTGAAAATAAGTTTTAGGGATATTAAAGACTGTTAATTCTCAAATATTACTTGTTATGTTCTTATCTCCCTCATATTTTGGAGGGGAATAAAGTATATAGTGCTTGGAATTTATGAGGACAAAGACTTCTCTTCATCTGCATTTGCATCTGTGGTCTTTAATCAGTGTCTTAAATGGTTAGAAGCCCTCACAAATGTTCATGGCTGAAAGAGTGGGGCTAATGCATCCAGGATGCTTGTGATCACAGTTCGATCTCATCCTATTTCATCCTTTGTGTCATGACAGTATAATTGTAAAATGCTATACCACTGTCTGACATAGTGCAACTCCACCTCAGGTAGGAATTGTTTCTGCATGGTGTTATGCCTCAAATCACTGTTTTAAAGCTCTTTAAACCTTAACCAAAACAGCGAGGCCCCTTTTGGCTTGAGGAATATTACTTTTTGTCATTGTAACAACTGCAAGTTCAAATTCGAGGAAGCTCTTTTTTCTTTTTATTGTACAATGTTCACTTTTTGCTTTGAGTTCCAGCTGTGAGTGGAATTAACTTTCAAAATAAAGAAAATGGCCTCTGCAGCTGGGGAAGAGAGTTTGGGGCCCACTTGAATCAGGCACAGTTGGTGAAAGGAGAAAATACCATGAATATCCTTCCACTACTTTTTTGTCACTGTTGGAGGCCTTTTGTTGAAAGAATCCAAACATTATTCTGCCTTCCCAACTTCTGACTGCATGGATGGGTAGCAGTCCTTATAAAAACCTGTTCTTAGGAAAATGGTGGCTCTGGTTACCATTTTTCTAAGAGGGAAGAAGTCTTTCAAGGAAATGCATTCTGATAGCAAAAACAGGATTACATGTCTCAGTCATCCAGACTCTTGGATTCAAAGCCTGAATAATGGAATGATGTGTGAGGCATTTTCTGGTGACTGGTTTACTGAGCTTCCAATTCTGGTATGCAATCATTTTAAAAATCATACTTGTATGCTATTTAAGTATTTTGAGTATTCACTGATGAAACTCTGTAGTAAGATTTAATTTTTACTGTATTTAAGACTATAACATTATTTTAATAACTCCCAGTGTATTAAATTAAGTCTCTGTGTTACTTTTCAAAACTAAACAATGAATCTATTTGTTCTTGTTCTAACTTACAGTGACAAAAAACAGAAGCATAATTCATTTTGGCAGTGAATTTTTTTTTTTGCTCTTATGTATATTTATCAATTTTTTTTTGAGTACCTGCTCTGGATCAGGCATTGTTCTAGACACTGGAAATCGACGTGGAACAAAACATAGGGTACCCCTGTACTCATATAGCATTACTTTTTTGTGGGAAAACATAGGCCATAAACTAGGAAACTAATGTTAAGGTTATCTCAGATAGTTGTAAACATGACAAGGAAAAGAAAACAGAAGGTTATGGCAGTGGGGTATTAGAGATTGGTCAGAAAAAAATTTTCTGTGAAGATCTAGCTGGTGGGTCATGCAGAGATTTGACAGAAGGCTTTTCCAGGCTGAAAGAACAACTGAATTAGTCTGTTCTTGTAATGCTGTAAAGAAATACCTGAGACTGGGTAAATTATTAAAAAACAAAGTGAAACAGAGAGAGAGGTTTAATTCACTCACAGTTCCATAGGCTTTACAGGAAGCATGATGCTGGCCTCTGCTTGGCTTCTGATGAGGTCTCAGGAAACTTCCAATCATGGCGAAAGGCAAAGGGGAAGCTGGTCTTCCATACATGGCCAGAACAAAAGGAAAGAGAGAGAGAGTTGTGAGGTGCCACACACTTTTAAACAATCAGATGCCATGAGAACTCAGCAAGGAGAGATGGTGCTAAACCATCCATGGCAGCTCTGCCCCCATGATCCAATCACCTCCCTCCAGGCTCCACCTCTAATACTTGGGATTACAATTCCACGTGATATTTGGGTGGGGACACAGATACAAACTGTATCAACAACAAACACCAGTCCTCGAGGCTTTTGTATATTTGGACATCTGAGTGGAGGAGAGGTATGTGGAAGGAAAGTAGAAAACTTAGGTAGGAGCTAGATCAAGCAAAGGCTTTGGAAGTATAGATTTCTGTTCCCCAGATGACTTTCTGTGGCAGATATTATAGCAAGTCTGCCCTCTGCTACATATTTACAATGATCATTTGAGTTGATTCGAATATCATGAAGTTATGGTAAGTTGGTTCTTTGTTCCTGAAGAGATTGTTGAGTCTATGACAGTACTGACATAGTTTAGATTCTTGCCAATACTGACATAATTTAGATTTTCTCTCCATCAGATTATAACATCAGATTAAAAAAGAAGGATACATTTATTTTTCCTGAGGGTTCAAAGAACCAAGTAAGTCTTATTAGAGCCACAAAAGGTGGCTTTTAAGCCTTATTTTAAGTATTTTTTTGGAATATTCTTTTTTGACTATGTTATGACTATGTTAAGAGTTATACAGCAAAGAAAAAGAAGAGATGAAACATGTAATATTCATTTACTCCTTTTTCATCTTGCTGAGTTTTTCTCTCCTTCATCCACTACTTCCAACATATCAAGATATGTTCAATTTCAGGCCCTTAACATAATTCCCTTGGGTATTAGTCCATGCATCTTATTCTGAGTTGCATACAATGAATCACTATTTGTTTTTGGACATCAAACTGTACTAAGCCTCCTTTAATGAAAGCATGTATTTCATCTCATCACTTCAGGTAAAAACAGTTTTCCATATGTTATGTATCCCCATCATGACTGCTAAGATGCCATCATGGTTACATACTACCTAGTTTACATTTAGAAGACAGAATGGCAGCTTACTAGAAAATAATTCTGAAAAGGTGTAGAGCTATTCATCAGCTAGTCTCAGCTGCTATTAAATGAATAATGCCATGATTAAGACCTGGGCACTGTGCAGGCAGTCAAAGAATCTGCTCTTTTCATGGAATTTGATAAATTAATTAGTCATCTTGTGATTATGTGGCTCTGTTAGAACAAAGTATTGCTAGCATAGCTTGAGATAAACAAGAACATACTGTTTTCTTCTCCTTTTTTAAAAAAATAATTCTGAGCAGTAATTAAATATTTTAAAAACAGAGAAGTTTATTAATACTGCATATAGTAAGAAACCAATCAGTTAAGCCTAAAACTCAGAAAAGACACCAAATTGACAGCATTAAAATAAGAGGTAAATTATATCTAGTGAGATGAAAATACATCTGTAATAACTTGATATTGTGTGTGAAATAATACATCTGCAACTCAGTTTTTGAATTTACAATTAATTATAATGTATGGTCATAAATAATGGTATGAGGATGTAGGAGAAAAGTAGTTTGAAAATGAAGAAACAAGCAAACAAATATAAACACACAAACATACAGAATATGTGACATAACATCACAGTTAAATAAGTGTTTATTTATAATTTACTGTATACATGCTGCCATACATATTTATGTGAAAGACTATTCAAGGGAAATATTTTTCCCAAATAATTTTGATATAACATCATTCAAGAAACATTAAGATTTCAGTGTTTCTGTCATATTACCAGAAGAATGATATTGTAACTCCCTCACTTTTAAGACTCTTTAGTAGGCACTGGGTCTTTACAATCTATTATGATCCCTTTAGGCTTCATTATTTATAAAAAGATGGAAACATAACTTCAAGATATAGAAAAGCAATGTTAAGGAAGGTTAAATGCCTTATTTCATATTGGAAGTGTTGGTTTTTGTTTTTAGACCTAGTAAAAAAAATCACAAGGCAATTTACAGGCAGTGAATTTATGGTAGCACAGAAACAGAGAGAGGAGAGAGAGAAGAAAAAAATGTCAAAAATGATCATGAAAAAAATTTCCAACCATCAGAAATCCTCAGTATATTTGACAGATTAGTTGGGACTGACTTTCTAAGCCACAGAAACTTTGCAAATTCCTATTTGAGATCTTTGTCTTCTCCATGAATCTCTATACAAGTGTCCACCTGGACTTCCACAGTAAATCTCAATCAGGTAGGCCACTGGATCTGACTAGTCTACAAATCCAGTGGCATTTATGACTATCACCATGAATATTGTCAACCTCACATTTCATTTCTAAGTACACCCTGACATTTGGAGTTCATAGCATTAGCTGGAAAGTATATTAATTGGCGTTAGCATTGACTCAAAGCATGGGGAGAGTGAACTGATCAAATGGGAATTGCTATATATGGCTCTCCCCAAATGTATGAAGAGCTGTGATGTGGAAGGAGGGTTAGATAAGTTCTCTGCAGTTGTAAGTTTCAGAAATAGGACCAAAGGCAGAAGTCACAGACAGATTCAACTAAGTGAAAGGAAGTACTCTCTAGCCCTGAAATTACTCACAGAATAGATTTGCTGTGAATGGAGAGAATAAGTACACTAGAAGAATTCAACAAGGGTCAGAATGACTGTCTACCAAGGTATCACAATGTACATCCTGGCAATTTTGAGTAGATTAGCTTGTGTAATTATGTGAGGCAGTTTCTCAGACCTAAGATTCTATGATTATAATCAGATTGGTTGTATTATTGCTTTTCATTTAAAAGCTAAATATTTTTGCGTCAGTAGAAAAGATCAGATTAAATTTTTGCTATATTACCTTTGTTGTAATAAATTTTTATATTAAAATATACTGCAAATGCTATTGGTTATAAAAATGTTATTAGATATACAAACCTTTGGAAAAAAATGACAATATAATGAAATTCTAAAGGGTGATTTGAGTGAATTAATTTAAGAATAATAAAAGTTTCCCTCACACTATGTTGAAATGATTGGGAAAGACTTCTTGACATTGGTCTTACCAATGATTTCTTAAATTTGACATTAAAAGCACTGGGAGCAAAATCGGAAATATGCAAATAAGACCACATGAAACTGAAAAGAAAGATTTCACAGCAGAAGAAACAGTCAACAGAATAAGTGACAATCCATGGAATGGGAAAAAAATATCTGCAAGCTACCTATCTGATAAGGGGTTGATATCCAAAATAATCCTATACTAAATAGCCAAAAAACAAATAATCTGATATTTTAAATGGGCTAAGTATTTGAACAGAAATTTCTTCAAAAAGACATACAAAGAAGGCATGCAAATATAGCCAATAGATATGTGAAGGGTGAATGTGACTAATTATCATAGAAATGTAGATCAAAGTCACAGTGATAATATCACCTCACACCTGTGAGAGTGGCTATTACAAAAAAAAAAAAAGATAAATGTTGGCAAGTTTCTGGAGAAAAAGGGAACTCCTGTATGTTGTTGATGATAATGTTAATTATTAAACCCTTATGGTTCCTCACAAAATTAGACATAAAACTACCATATGATTTAGAAATCCTACTTTTGAATATGTTTCTAAAAGAATTGAACTAAGGGTCTTGAAGAGATATCTGCACTCCCATTTTAATTGCAGCATTAATCAACATGTAGAAACAACCCAATATCCATCAACAGCTAAATGAGTAAGGAAAATGGGGTGCATATATATGAGAGAAAATATTATTCATTCTTTAGAAAAAGGAAAAAAGGAAACCCTACTATTTTTGACAACATGGGTAAACTTAGAGGACTTTAAGTGTAATAAAGCAGAGAAGAAAAAATACTATAGAAGAAAAAATACTGTGTAATTCTACTTATATGAGGTATCTAAAATAGTCAAAGTCATCGAAACAGAGAATAGAATGGTAGTTTCCAGGGACTGGAAGGAACAGCAAATGCAGAGTAGTTCAATGCATATAAAATTCATCATGAAAAACAAGTTCTAGAGAGCTGCTGTACAGCCTAGTACCTGTAGCTAAAAATACACTGTTGTGTACTTTAAAATTACTTAAAAAGATAGAGCTCATATTGAGTATTCTTACCACAAAAACAAATCAAAAATGAACACAAGAAAAGTGTTGGAGGTGTTGGATGTTTAGTACCTTTATTGTGGTGATGTTTTCACATGTGTGTATATATGTTCAAACCCATGAAAATGTATAAACTAAATGTATGCATTTTTTTTGTATATCCGCTTGCCTCAATAAAGCTTAAAGAATGTGTGTAGAACTTACATATACATAGACACAACAGTGAGTAAACTAGGGAAATTTGAATTAAGTTGGTAGATTGTGTCAGTGTCAGTATCCTATTTGTGTTATTATTATATTCTCGTTTTGTAAGTCTTTATCATTAGAGAAAATTGGGCAAAATGTACAAAGCATCATTTAATTTTTTTCTTACAAGTTTATATGAATCGAAATTTGTCTAAACAAATTTTTAGGAATACCTGGCAGAATTAATTCAGTGTGTAGTGGAAAGATCAAGATTAGCCTTTGTAATTGCACATAAGTGATCAAATTTTGGCTAGCCTGATAGTGAAAACGTTGTCACTAACAGATAGTTGAGCTAAGTTTGGTTTTTGATCTTGAGACGGTGGCTTGAAGCATTCTTAAGTGACATTTTCCTCCTTGTTAGATCTTGTTATTGCTCATTGGGCATGAAGGTCCCATTTAAGCAGCATTCAATGAGGCAAATACTTATAAGCAAATTCCATGAAGTTGAAAATTACGGGATTCGTCCCCTTATGTTTTTTTTAAATCTACTTTTAAGCCATCACTGTTTAATCAATACATTTTAACAGACATTCAGAACAGTTCAATCCTGCAGGTCACTCTTGGCTCAAACATTAGAAGAGATGAAATAAAGTATTGTGTTGTATGCTTTTCAATTACTTGTTTTATTCTAATGAAATTTTTACTATACTATTTAATACAATTTCTAAAAAGCAAAATAGCACATTTCCCTCTTGAAATGCTTGAATTTCTTAAGGTATATCTTATCTATAGTATTTATGTATTTTCTACCATTAACTATGCAAGTACTGTCTGCATTTATTGTAGAAAGACATTTTGTTTGGGGATAAATGTAGACAGCTTTATACTAATTAATTTCTAATAAATCATCTAATAGATGAAAATATTTCATTCTTATAGGAAAAGAATAAGACTAAGGAAATGTGACTATCCATTTTAACTTAAAGATTGTGAATACATGTACTTGACTTATTTATTTGAGGAAAACCCAAAATATATTGTAAAAATTTTTTAAATGTTTAATTTTCATTGTGTATATGTTTATGCGGTACATGAGACATTTCGGTACAGGAATGCAATGTGAAATAGCACATCATGAAGAAAGGGGTATGCATCCCTTCAAGCTTTTATCCTATAAGTTACAACCAATCCAATTATACTCTTTAAGTTACTTTAAAATGTACAGCCAAGTACAGAATACACTTACTTTTCCTCAGCATATGGAGCATTCTCAAGGATAGACCAGATGTTAGGTCACAAAACAAGTCTTAAAACATTCAGAAAACCTGAAATAACATCAGGCATCTTCTCTGACCCCAGTAGAATAAAACTAAAAATTAATAACGAGGAATTTTTGAAACTATACAAATACATAGAAATTAAACAATGTGCTCCTGAATGACCAGTGGGTCAGTGAAGCAACATATAAAAAACACTGTATGTTTTACTAGATTGAAACTGGTATGTCCAATACACAATTTGAAATGCTTGCAATCTTGCAAAAAAAAAAAGAGGCACAGGTAAAAGTAGTTTTTTTTTTTCTGAAATATGACAATTCAGAGTGTAAATATGATATTTTTGGGGATGTTGTGGTAGGGAATACTCCTCAGATCTGAGTGACATTTTAAGTTTTGGATATACGCTTGGTGGAGAGCACTACTTACAAAGGTTTCTTTTATGTTAATGCCAAATCAATTTTATAGAAGGCTTTTTATCTCTCAGTCTGCCAAGGGAAAGTATGTAGTTTAAAACTAATCTATCTGTTAAGGAAATGAAAAAGTCACCCAGAGGGCTTCATGGTCTTTGAAAATTTATGCTTAAGAAATTGCAGATGTCCTGTCTGATTTTTAAAAAATCATTTACAATACATATAAACAGAAGGATAAAATTTCTCCAGTAAACATACCCTCCCAGGCTCATTTGGATTTTCAGTTTGTAATCAAATGGCATTGGTAAGAATCCAAGACAGTATGTAGACTTTTACCTGGAAGAAATTTAGTTTTCTCTCTCCCACCAAAGGAATAAAAGAGAAATTATTTCATATTTAAGGAATACACAATTAAGTCATTTGTTTTCTCTTCCAGTGAGCCAATATCTATTCATTATTATAGAAAACATAAATGTTTCTTAGTGAAATGTGATGTGCTGTGAAGTGCAGTTTTACCCCACTCTTGTGCTTATTGTTATTTACTTTAGTTAAGAATCAGCTTACTACACATCAAAGTAGCCAAAAATTGTGATCCATATCTATGTTGAACTTTTTTCGATTATTAATGGAGTACATCTGAGAAACGAAGTACTGAAGATTGAATCACTTATCTCAGCAAAATGTACAGAAGTAGAGGGCACATGTTCAGTTTTCAGTTCATGCTATTGTGCTGTGCTGAGTTACATGTAAAGATATGTAAGATAAGTAAGTCTGGGCTGGGCATGGTGGCTCACACCTGTAATCCTAGCACTTTGAGAGACTGAGGTGGGTGGATCACAAGGTCAGGAGTTTGAGACCAGCCTGGCCAATATGGTGAAACCCCCTCTCTACTAAAAATACAAAAATTAGCTGGGTGTGGGTGTGGGTGTGGTGGCAGATGCCTGTAGTCCCAGCTTCTCGGGAGGCTGAGACAGGATAATCACTTGAACCCAGGAGGCAGAGGTTGCAGTGAGCCAAGATCGTGACACTGTACTCCACTGTGAGTGACTAAGCAAGACTCTGTTTCAAAAAAAAAAAAAGTTAGTCTAGTGTATTATCTTATATTTTGCAATGTCTTCCAGTTATTTAAAAATAATATGTATTTTAGCTATTGCATTAGTGTGCTTGGGCTGCTGAAACAAAATACAAGAAACTAGTGTCTCAAATAACAGAACTTTCTTTTCTCATCACTCAGGAGGCTGGACATCCAAGATTGAGATTGAGGTGCTAGCAGGGTTGATTCCTCCTGAGGGTTGTAAGGGAAGGATTTATTCCAGGCCTTTCTCCTTGACTAGTAGATAGCTGTCTTTTCCCTGTATCCTCATATGGTCTTCCTTCTGGGGTATCTGTGTCCAAATTTTATCTTTCTATAATGATACCAGTCACATTAGATTAGGGCCCACCATAGTTATCTCATTTTAATTTAATTGCCTTTCTAAATATGCTATTTTCCAATGCAGTCACCTTTGGAAGTACTGTGGATTAGGACTTTGACATATGTACTTTGGGCATGGTTTGGTGAGTGGTTTGGTGCAGTTCGGCTCATAATGTCTATCCATGGGCAACAGGTCTTGCTTATGTTCAAAGATTTGACCTTCTCCGGCCATAATACTCTGAATACGCCTGATCTTGTTGGATTTAACCTTGTACAAATATTTGTTGGGTGTTGTGTGTTTGTGATAGGAAGCTAACTCATAAAGAAAACAACAGATGAAGGAGTAATGACCTAGAATATACATAATCTAAGGTCTCATCTATATACAATCCATTTTAATATAAATTCATCATGAAATCCAGTTAATTCGCTTTCTCTTTCATATTGAGTTTGCTCATCAGTGCCTGTTAATTTTTTTGCATACCATTCCCAGTATCTCACCCCTTTAGCTCAGATCCGCAGTCTCCATTTGTCTTTACTATTACACATCTGTGAATGTGAAACTTAACTGTCACAAAATTAAAAACAGAAAGCATCTTTCTGGGTTAATTATTCTTGACTCCAAAACTGGTTTTTGTTGCATGTGTATCAATGCTGTATTATTGTGGAAATAGGATTTTAGTGCATAAAGCTACTATATTTCTAATTGTCTATTTTATATGAGGCTTATTAATTTAATTTATGCATGACATCTTCCAAATGGATTCAAACATGCTAAAGGGCAATTCATGTTCCTTTCATTTATGTTGTTACCTAAGGCAGCATCTGAGATTGTGCACTGCAATAAGGGGTCCTTGGTAAATGTTTCCTCACCAACTTTACATTGCTGCAAATAATCATTCTACTCTGTAATATAGTTTATGGAGGCTGAATTCCCTCCTCTGTAGTAATTTGTGTGCAAACTTGTTTTACCATATCTAAATTCATCCAGGAACCATATTTTTCATGATGTATGCCTCAAGCTAGCTGCTATTATGGGAAGTCAAAGTATTGGTCAGAGATGTTACTTGGACAGTGCATATCTTACACAAACACTCTCTATGTATTATGGATAAGACCACATTTTCTCCCATACAGCATAGTTACAAGTCAAGTTGTTTCACATGTTTTGCATGGGTTATCTTTTAAATAGCAACGCAAAATATGCCATAGCTTTCAATACATTGTATGTATAATCTCTTGGTGTTGACATTTATTTTCTTCTGTACAAATTAATGAAAGGAATGCATTGCTAAAAGCTAAAGGAATTATATTTTAAGTGCCAAACTCTCCCTGACATGTAACTCACAGGCTAGTAGTGAGCTGCGCACTTTGAAAAGTACACTAACCCATGTAGCATCTCAGAGTAAGAATCTATCTTCAAACTCTGCTGGCACTTTGACAGACTTACTTTCTGTCTTCAAAGTCCTGAAAAAAGTCACAAATATGTTGTGATCTAGTCTACCCTCACTGAGTTAATCTCAAATTAAAAGAGCATTGAATATTAATGAGCCCTGAAAATTTTCGGTGTCCATACAGAAATACAAGTTTTAGGACAAATGTAAATATGACAAAAGTTATTTTTGTTTCTCAATTTCCCGAATTATAGTTTATTTTAAAGAACTGGTCAGATATTGTTTAACATTTTATTATGGAAAATTTCAAACATATACTAAGTACATGATTGTAATGGAGCCCTATTGCCTGCTTCAATAATTACCAACATTTTCATGTACTTTCAAATCAGATTATTCATGTAGATTGTGTGGCTGATTTAATTAGTCAATTATATTAGTTCTGTTAAATAATTATTAAACTTGATTTAACACACCACTAATATTTTCTGATATTAGGAAGAAATCAAGGTAGGTGTTGAATGAACCATGCTATCTTTTTAAATTAATAAACTTTATTTTTTAGAGCAGTTTTTGGTTCACAGCAAAACTGAACAGAAAACACTTAGAGTTTCCATATAATCTTGTCACCACACATGCACAACCCCTCATTGTCAAATTGCCACACCAGAGTGGCCCATTTGTTCAAACTGGTAAAAAAAATCAACACATTATTATGACTCAAAGTTGCAATTAAATAACAAGACAATACACGGTAGGTATGGCCAATTTCCACCCCATTTATGGAAAAAAATAAGCCAAACTGATAAATGAGTTTCATATATAAACTGCCATAATCAACAATAGCCACAGCTGTCCTGTGACTGAATTTGGGAGCATCACACACTGAGGTTTGTCTGGGGGAAGTCGGGGAGGGACAGCAGGGGGTGGGGAGTTGAGGGGGGATGGCATGGGGAGAGATGCCAGATATAGGTGATGGGGAGGAGGGCAGCGGATCACACTGCCACGTGTGTGCCTATGCAATGGTCTTAAGTGTTCTTCGCATGTACCCCAGAACGTAGAATGCAATAAAAAAAATCACCCAAAAAATGAATTTTAAAATTTTACTTAGGATCCTGAGCTTAGGTGAGAAAATCAGATCCTAGAGTTTAATTTAGTTTTACCTCAAGCATTTATTTAAAGGAAGCATTCATGGTTTTTTTTTTCAAGTAACTCCTATTTGTGAGTCTCCTTTGAAAGAGACACTGGCAGTAGAATGTGTAAAATGAGGTGTTAGGGACAGTAGAAGATGTAGAAAAATGTTAGGGGAGCACCCAACCTAGTCTGGAGTTAAGGATGTCTCCCTCAAAAGAGCAAATGATATCGAGAGACTGAGACTCCCTATGTAGGCACAATTAACATACATTTGCTTTCAGAGGAAGCAAGGAAGCCCAGTCAGGGAGAGCAAAGGGAACAAGACCAGGAACAGGGCTGCAAACACAGTGTGGGCAGTAGACACTGTTTAAACTAAGAAACTAGGATTTATCCTGAGCCCAATGTAGCAGCACTCCAGCACTTTAAAGTTTAGTAGGACACAATCCTATCAACACTCACTCTGGTTTCAGGAGGGAAATGGACTAACAGCAGTAAGGCTGCAGGCAGGGAAATGAGTTAGGAGACATTTCAATTATATAAATGAGGTAGGACGGCCAATTATAGTAGGGCCGTATTAAGTGCATAGAGAGACGAGAACAAAGGCATAGAGATGATATATAACCCTTTTCTTTCATTATTTTACTAAAATGGAATAAAACCCAGTAAAGATAATTAACTTGCCCAAAATCAAATTACAGATTCTAGAGTTTTCTGATTAGTAGTCCCCCTCTTTTGATTTCACAGTGCTACCCATTAAGAAAAGTCTACTAGCTTAAAAAAAAAAAAGCCAAAAACTATCCTTGTAGCTTAAGAGTGCATTTTATATGACAGAAATATACTTCAGCTTCTCAAGCAACCTGTACTGATTTTATGTCTTATGCTTGATTCCCAATACTCTTTGACCAAACTTCTTCTGTCTGCTGCCATCTTGCTTTGAGCCTTTTCATTGCTAACTGGACTTTGAGAAAGGGCAATGCATATGGAAGATACACTGAAGTCCCCAGAATACCTGATTATTTAAATGTATTCTATCTAATTAAAACTTGGCACATTCAAATGTCTTGTACCAGCAATTTGGGGAGGCTGAGGCAGGTGGATCACCTGAGGTCAGGAGTTCACGATAAACCTGGCCAACATGGCAAAACCCCATCTCTACTACAAATACAAAAATTAGCCGGCATGGTGGTGCATGCCTGTAATCCTAGCTACTCAGGAGGCTGAGGCAGAAGAATGGCTTGAACCCGGGAGGCAGAGTTTTCAGTGAGCCAAGATCATGCCATTGCACTCCAGCCTGGGCGACAGAGCAATACTCCATCTCAAAAATGAATAAATAAATAAATAAATAGATAGATAGATAGATAGATAGATAAAAAGAGTTCTCGGTGTGTGTATAATCCTCTTAGTCCCTGATCTTGTTTTGCTTGAATGTCTGCCAAAAGCCTTACTATATACAAAAATAGGTTTAAAAAGTTAACTTAGTCATTTTCAGAAGATTCTTTACGTTCAAAAACCTCAGAATAAATGACAACATTGAGAAATCACAATTTATATTTCCTTCTCTAAATTACTTTTCATAAAATTAGCACAGTCATTTGGGTTGGTTTGGAGAAGTTGCAATTAAATAACAAGACAATACACAGTAGGTGTGGCCAATTTCCAATAACCAATCCATTTAGGGAAAAAAATAAGCCAGACTGGTAAATGAGTTTCATATATAAACTGCCATAATCAACAATAGCCACAGCTGTCATGTGACTGAATTTAAAAATTTTACTTAGGATCCTGAGCTTAGGTGAGAAAATCAGATCCTAGAGTTTAATTTAGTTTTACCTCAAGCATTTATCTAAAGGAAGCATTCATGTTTTTTTTTTTTCAAGTAACTCCTATTTGTGAGTCTCCTTTGAAAGAGCTTTATTTATACAGAAACCTCATCAGACGATTTAGTTGAATTTGAATTAAAATGTGGTGTGTCTCCAAAGTCTATCATCTTTACATCCTTGGCAAACCCTAAATGTTGCTACGTATTGGTGACCTGTGTAGGGATTTGAGGAATTTTAGTGTTTTAGAGGTATTTTGAGGTTATGAGAGCTTCCTAAAGGAAATATTTTGTGGCTTTACAAACTTGAAGGTGATAATTCTTTCAGTATGCCAAGTTCCCCAGTTTTCTGTTGGCATCCATTCTCAATACATGAAATAAAAGGACACAACAGGAAACAGTTTCTACCTAAAATTGTTTACTCCAGATCAGCGCAGTCAGAAATTACCACCAACAAGCTAAAAATTAGCATGTAGTGTGCTGCTTAGCTTTTCAAAGCCACACACGTGGATTTAACACCAGGACTCCCATTAACAGCAATCGTTGCCAAACAGCAAACTCTCCAAGGACTTCATTCAGCATAGATCCTGAAGTGTACATTGTGTTTTTTGAACAATCACATGTTATTAAAATGTCTTCTGAAAGACATTTTAAAAGGAACAGGAGTCTTGATTATTTTTTCAACTGTATTTATACATTTTAAAAATGCTTACTCCTCTTCCCTTCAGTAAGTTCCTGGATGTGTCTAATTTAAATTTCTCTATGCTGTCATGTTTGGATTATGTGCTCCTAGAGCAGCCTGACTTCTTATTTCCATGTTCCTATATACTTATCTCCTCCCCTTCCTAGACACTGAGATCCTTAAGAATAGGTACTTTGTCTTATTGCTGAACCTAGCACAGTACCCACCACCATGGAGGCAGCAAGCAGCTCTTGGTTATTGATTGGATGGTAAAGGAAAATACCATGATGGCCACATCCCTAAATGTACGTTAAGGACATAATGTGGTACCACAGTACTAAAGTACAGAATTCAAGTTGTTACCAGGACATTCCAATAGTATTGCTGGGGCAAAGAACACACCTGTTCTCCATGGCAGAGTAAACCCTTCAGGGCCAGCTTAAACAGAACTAAATGCAGGAAAAACATTTGCTCTGACACCCTCATGTGTGTTCATGGCTGTTTCATAAGATAACTGTAAATAGATGTAGATATGTTAAGAGACAACTTATGTGCATTTAAACTAGATTATTTGGAACATAAATTTCATCTGCAAAGAGATAAAAAAATGTTTTATGTTCTCCTTACCCAAATCATCTCTTTTTCAGTTGATCAGAAAATGCCAGGGCCATTCCACTCAGGACATTGCCTTCTTTCAATCACAGACCAGTCAGATTCATTGTGCAGTGTCTATAAATTTCCTACACTCCTGTCTGTGACTCTAGAATTACATCTGTTTTGATTCCCTCCCTATTCATTTGTATCAGCTTCCTGGAGCTACTGAAGCAAATTATCCCAAACTCAATGTTAAAACAACACACATTTTTTGTTTTGCTGTTCTGGAGGCAAGAAATCCAAAATCAGTCATACTGGGCTTAAGTTAAGCTATTTGCAGTGGGGGTTCCTTCTGGAGTCTCACCAGGAAACTGTTTTTTTGTTGTTTCCAGCTTTGAAGGCCTCCTGTACTCTGTGGCCCCTGACCTGTCTTCCCATCACTCCAGTCTCAGGATTCTGTTTTCATATCATCCACTTCCTTCTTTGACCTGCTTGCCTCTTTCTCATAAGGACGCTTATGCTTACAGTTAGGCCTGCCTGGAGGTGACCCTGGATAATCTCATCATCTCAAGGTCTTTAGCTTGATCACATTTACAAAGTTCCTTTTGCTGTATCAGGTAACATTCACAGGTTCCAGGTGTTAGGAAGGGGCTATCTTTGACCTGGTATTATTCAGCCTACTACACCATTTCTTCAAAAGCAAAACAGAATGAAACATTCCCCACTAAAAATGAGCAAACACTATCAGTTCCACCAGGGAATTCCTACAACAGCAGCTACTACATTGAGAACACAACCTGCCCCTTAATTATTTATCCACACTATAATACCTAAATGAACACTAAGACAGAGTTCAGTAAATGATTACAGTGTCAGGGTTATATTTTAATCACTGCACAAATGATCAAATTCAAGGACATACATAGTGAAAGTTCTGATCCTGGTCCCAGGCATAATCCATCTGCCTCAGGCTCTCTTCTCTTAGTTCTATATGGATTCTACCTATACTCTAAGCAAGAGTTATTTTCCTGCACGCCCAATGTTATGTTGAAGAAAAAAAAACTTTCTCTGATTTACAAACACTTGTATGGTTTCTGTAACTTAGAATAATCCCATAGAACTAGATATATATCTATATATCTATATATATATATTTTTTTTTTGAGGTGGAATCTTGCTCTGTCACCCAGGCTGGAGTGCTGTGGTGCGATCTTGGCTCACTGCAACCTCCGCCTCCTGAGTTCAAGGGATTCTTCTGCCTCAGCCTCTAAGTTAGCTAGGATTACAGGTGCATGCCACCACACCTGGGTAATTTTTTTTTGTATTTTTAGTAGAGACAGGGTTTCACCATATTGGCCAGGCTGGTCTTGAACTCTTGACCTCAGGTGATCTGCCTGCCTCAGCCTCCCAAAGTGCTAAGAGCCACCGCACCCAGCCAAAACCATACATTTTAATTAGTTTTTTAAAGTTTCTTCTGAGTATGGAGAATAATTCAATTGACAGGAATTTATCTACAACTGATTTTGTGCCAGGCACTGCACAAGGCTTTTTATAGCCACTCTTCCAGATTCAGTTCCATTGGCTGTTTTTATCTGAAGAAGCTTCTTTTATTTTTTCTGATTCTCCTGAAATTACAAACCTCTCACCGGCAATCTGGAGGGCTAATACTCTTCTTATTTATTGTACTTTTCCAGATTATTGCTGGTTGACTGAAGGATTTTCATTTAATATACAGGGAAAACATTTTGTCTACAGCAGATTTATCCACCCAACCATCAGCTCATTCATTAGTAACAGGTATCACTTGTTGAGGGTTTTCACTGTGACAGGTAGTGAGCTGTGCACTATATTCATATTATCTGATTAAACAGACTTCCATCAAGAAAGAATTTTGTGAACGGTATGATGATAGGTCTTTTCATAGGTATAGAGAGTGGTTGGTGGTTTTCAGTCTAGTATAAGTACTGTATTATTAGACACACTTAAATAACATTTGTATATCTTTTGTGGATGCATGAAAAACAAGGAACCAGATAATGCATGAGAAACTAGGCCAGGCACCGTAGCTCAGCCCGTAATCCCAGCACTTGGGGAGGCCGAGGTGGGTGGATTACTTGAGGTCAGGAGTTCAAGGCCAACATAGCAAAATCCCGTCTCTACTAAAAATATAAAAATTAGCCAGGTGTGGTGGCACACAGCTGTAATTCCAGCTACTCAGTAGGCTTAGCCAGCAGAATTGCTTGAACCCAGGAGGCAGAGGTTGCAGTAAGCTGAGATGGCACCAATGCACTCCAGCCTCAGTGACAGAGCAAGACTCCCTCAAAACAAATAAACAAACATAGCAAAAAAAAGGAAAGATAAGAAAATAAAAGTGATATTTATGGATAGAAGATTGGAAAATCAGGGGAAGTTCAAAATGCTGTTTGATAGTTGAGAGCCAGCAAATACAGTAAATATGTTATTTAGGTGTAGCCATGATAAACAACTGCTTCTGAGCATCTTAACCTGATTAATCTGAAGACAGATTCCCATATCTCAAAAATTGAGAGAGAAGTAAAGTGGTGCTCTCATTACCTACATCATTTGAGTTCTCCAGGCATCTACAAAAATCCTATTTGTCCTTTAAGGACCTTTTTTTATCTTGAAACATGTCTTCATTTTTTTTTTTTGCTGATTTTTTTTGCTTCAAATAATGATGGCAATTTGTAAACACTTCCCGTATACTTTTTGTTTGGTTAGAGCTCTCACTATATATTTTTCCTTATCTATCATGGAATAGTTTCTAACTTCCTTGAGGCTGCCACTCTATCATATTTTTCACTGTTGGAACCTAGTACATATCATTACTTACATCAGAAAAAAATAAATTGGAAATAATTATTGGCAGAACTCAAAGAACAAGGTTATATAGTGAGAAATTTTAAGGGCAAGCTGGGCTTACAAGGGAAAACAAGCTCATGTCTTGGCAAAATACCCTTTGATTTTGTGCTTTCTCTTCTCTGTGGAAGTGTAGGCTACATATTCCTGTCCCTGTTTTTGCCTGGGGGAAAGCCTAGGAGTCTAGATCTCCTTCATATGCTTAGGAGGCCGCAGAACAACGAACCTGCCGTTTACAAAGACAGAAACAAAGTGTGCTCTGTAGTAGGAGTTCTCAGTATGTAGGTACCATGTTTCCCAGGCCCTGACTTTCTGTAGAGATTGAGCCTTGAGAAACAGAGATACCTCTACTCCCTTATATTCCACTCCAGTGTAAATGAAACACCAGCTAGCTGTTGCAATGAATACAGACAGTAGTTGCTATTTATATTTGCACAGTATTTCCACTGAACCAGACCTATCTAGTGTTTCATTCAGCACTTTTAAAGATGGAACTGCTGTTGGTGATGAAACGTTTTTTCTTCTTTTTACGTGACTGCTGGTTGTGCAGGATATGACAGCACTTTGAAAACTGTCAAGTGCTGTGAAGATGTTGCATTCTACATCTCAACGTGTTGTGGCTCCTAGGTTTCTTTCCTTCTGTTCTGGCTTCCAGCTGGGCTGTACTGCCTTTGTCCTCTTTGTTCTTCCCTCAGCCCCACCCAGCCTACACATAGCAATAAGTATGGTCATTTTCCAACCTGAAGCTTAGGCCACCCCTTCCCAGCTTGCCTTTCCTCTAGGTCCATGTGATCTGGTCCAGCTCTTCTCTCTGACTCCAACGCCATCACACCCGTCTTTGCTCGTTATGCTCCAGACCTGCTCCTCTTCCAGCCACTCCTCAAACTGCACAAAACACGCCCTCTCTGCTTAAGGGCTCCCAGCCTTGTTGCTTTGCTCTTTCTCGGGTCTACACTCAGATGGCAGCATGTCAGAAAGTTCTCTGTGTGAGTGATTACCATCTCACTACTATCCCACCCATAAGGATTTTCCCACCCATGGTACCTTCCTTTATTTTCTATATGGCATTTATCATGGATTAATTCATTGTACACGTTCTGTCTCTCCCCACTACATTTCAAGTGAACCTTATTTGTCAGATTTGTTCAAGAAAAGTAGAATGCTGTATAAATAAATAATCCATGTTTTTTTTTCTACTTACATGCATTTGGTGCCTACCTTTTTGGAACAAGCATTCTTTACTATTTAGTGTTATTCACAGTTACCAAACCTATAAATAATGGGGATTTGACTCTCAAGATGTTGGAAAATTTCTGCCTTATGAGAAGTTGCCAAGGTAAAGTGGTTAAGGGTTTCTTTTACAGTTCCAAATGGTTTGTCAGCTAAGCCCAGTTCAGTCATTCACTATGTGTAATTCTGGACAAGTTACTTCACCTACCTGTGTCTCAGTTTTCTCTTCCATTGAACAAAAACTGTGGCTAAAAAATAATACTACCTCAGGAAATGTCTATGAAGAAGAAATGACATCAAATCTAGTCACACCATGGAACAAGACCTGGCCAATTGCAAGCACTCTATAAATATTTGTTGTTATTATGAATTTAGTATTTTTAAAAGTACATATTTAGGCTCTTAATGACTTTTAGAAGTACTCTATAGTTAACAAATGATGGATTTTTTGAAAATTCATGATATTTAAGTTGTTAAAAATTTAACAAGACATTTTATCCCACATTATACACATTTTTTCATTCCCTGAGTCCATGACACATAGGCTTTGTTTAAATTTATATAGAGATCAGTATAAAAATTCTTCTTTAAAAGTGTTAAAATCATACACTCTTTAGGTATAAAAAGACAAAAATATTTGATGTGGAATCTACCTAATGACATCTATCTGCTAGTTTTATTTTTTCACTGAAAGAATCCATGGGGAACCAGATATGTTGATATTAGGCTTTATGATATGGAAATACCAATTATCTAACAAAATCACACATTGCTTCAAATTCAGCTGGGCCACAGCTGGAATTGAATCTGTAAGCCATAATTAAGGCAAGTGTGTGTGTGTGTGTGTGTGTGTGTGTGTGTTTGTATCTAAAATTGTGGAGAGATATACAAAACTGTTGTTTCTATCTTTATAAAAAATTAGAAATATGGAGGAAAAATATCCTTCCCAATGGAAATCCAAATTGTATCAATTTCATTAAAGAAGCTATGCTTGTTTTATAATAAGAGAAAATGAGAATTCTATGCATAGCACTGTTGCTAGAATCAAAGCACAAACAGGATACATTTTAATTGTAAAGAAATCACTCATTTTTATTCTCCATGTGACTATTGTTACTATTTGGTGAGATGTATGTTTTACAGCTAAAATACCCTAGAGATTTCAATAAAAATTTAAAAATACATAAACAGACAATTGTTTAGTGCACATTTGAAATACTATTTAAGGAGAACTCACACCTCTTCTTTTTAAGCAGATTATTTAAGTGGGTGAGAGGCATTTGAATAATTTTATCTGTTACATACTACAGTATAATGTATTTAATGAATTGGTCAAAGGTAGAAAATGAAGATTCGAAAATTATTTTCCCATACTATTCACTGCTTCTATGTAATATTTGTTTTTATTTAAATATTAATATGAAGAAAGTAATTATACAAACAGTATATTTGTTTATTTGTCTAGCATACTTTTTAACCTAGAAATCTGCAATTTGAGGATGCTCAGATAGTTTTATAAATACATGTGTCATATTTCTGAGTATAATCTTTTTATTTTTTAACTTTTAGGTTTGGGGATACATGTGAAGCTTTGTTACAGAGTTAACTCATGTCACAAGGGGTTGTAGTACAGATTATTTCATTGCCTAGGAATTGAGCTGAGTACCCAATAGTTATCTTTTCCTCTCACTCCTCCCACTGTCTACCATCACGTCAGCCCCAGTGTCTGTTGTCTCCTTTGTGTTCATAAGTTGTAGTCATTTAGCTCCCTCTTATAGTGAGAACATGCAGTATTTGGTTTTCTGTTCCTGCGTTAGTTTGTTGAGGATAATAGGCTGGTTCCCAGTTGGGCTCTCCTGCACTTGCCTTCTTTGTTCTCATCATTTAGCTTCCACTTATAAGTGAAAACATGCAGTATTTGGTTCCTATTTGAGTAGTGTGTCAACCGAATCGTACCTATTTAGTGTTTTGGTGAGCACTTTTAAAGATGGAACTGTCCCTGGCGATGAGACTCCAGCTCCATCAATGTTTCTGCAAAGCTCATCATCTCATTTTTTTGTGTGGCTGCATAGTATTCCATGGTGTATATGCACCACAGTTTCTTTATGCAGTCTGACATTAATGGACATTTAGGTTGATTCCATGTCTTTGCTTTTGTGTACAGTACTGCAATGAACATTCACATGCATGTGTTTTCATGGTACAATTATTTATATTCCTCTGCATATATACCTAGTAATAGGATTGCTGGGTCAAATCGTAGTTCTGCTTTTAACTCTTGAGGAATCTCCATGCTCCTTTCCACAGCAGTTGAACTTATTTACACTCTCACTGACAGTATAGAAGTGTTCCCTTTTTTCTGCAACCTTGCCAGCATCTGTCATTTTTTGACTTTTTAATAGCCATTCTCATTTTGGTTTTGATTTGCATTTGTCTAATGATCAGGTGATATTGACCTTTTTTCATATGCTTGTTAGACATATGAATATTGTGTTTTGAAAAGTGTCTGTTGAGGTCCTTTGCCCTCTTTATAATGAGGTTGTTTTTCTCTTGTAAATTTGTTTAAGTTCCTTATAGATGCTGGATATTAGACCTTTGCCAGATGTGTAGTTTGCAAAAATGTTCTCCCACTTTGTAGGTTGTCTGTTTACTCTGTTAACAGTTTCTTTTGCTGTGCAGAAGCTCCTAAGTTTAATCAGATCCCACTTGTCATTTTTTGCTTTTGTTGAGATTGCTTTTGGTTCTTTGTCATGAAATCTTTGCCTGTTCCTGTGTCCAGGATAGTATTGCCTATGTTGACTTTTAGAGTTTTTGTAGTTTTGGGTTTTACATTTAAGACTTTAATCCATCTTGCTTTGATTTTTGTAAAAGTTCGAAAGAAGGGGTACAGCTTAAGTCTTCTGCCTATGGCTAGCCAGTTATTCCAGCATCATTTATTGACTAGGGAGACTTTTCCCCATTACTTGTTTTTGTCAGCTTTGTCAAAGATCAGGTGGTCATAGGTATGCAGCCTTATTTCTGGGCTCTCTATTCTGTTCCGTTGGCCTATGTGCCTGTTTATGTACTAGCACCATGTTATGTTGGCTACTGTAGCTCTGTAGTTACAGTCTGAAGTCGGGTGACATGACATCTCCAGCTTTGTTCTTTTTGCTTAGGATTTCCTTGACTATTCAGGCTCTTGTTTGGTTCCACATTAATTTTAAAATAGTTTTTTTTTTTTCTAGTTCTGTGAAGAATGTAATCGGTAGTTTGATAGGAATAACATTGAATCTGTAAATTGCTTTGTGCAGTATGGCCATTTTAATGATATTCATTCTTCTTATCCTTGAACTTGGGATGTTTTTCCATTGGTTTGTGTCTTCTCTGATTTCCTTGAGCAGTATTTTCTAACTCTCATTGTTGAGATCCTTTACCTCCCTGCTTACCAGCACTCCTCGATATTTTTTTCTTTTTGTGACAATTGTGAAGGGGGCTGCCTTTCTGATTTGGCTCTCAGCTTGGCTTTTGTTAGTGTATGGAAATGCTACTGATTTTTGTACATTGATTTTGTATCCTGAAGCTTTGCTGAAGTTGTTTATCACCTAAAAGAGTTTTTGGGTTGAGCCTGTGGGATTTTCTAGATTTGGAATCATGTCATCTGCAGGAGTGCAATCTCAATGTTATAATAAGCAGAAATATATATATATATATGTGTGTGTGTATATATATATATATAGTTACTGGAAAATGAAACTAACAAGGAACCTTGGGCAATACATCATTAAAGCCCAATTTTGTTTGGGCACTGGGTCCTGAGGTTACTTCTACAATGCAACTTTATGCCTGGTAAAGACTGAATGTGAGAAAACATTTTGTTCAAATTAGTTTCTGAATCTAATTTTATAAATGCATTTGCCTCAGTTTGACTTTTTTCTCTCTAACTTTACTAACCTAATCATTAATTTGTGCTGGTTAATACTCATGAAACTGGCCCACTACCTGGCTGATTAGAGAGCCTTCTTGAATATCATCACCAACCATCTCTACACTTTGCAACTCAGCCAGCTTTGCCTCTCTGTGAGCTCAGGATACTAGTAGCCAACCCAGAACTCCTGCAAAAATGCAAAAGTGCCTTGTCGGGGTGAATTTAGACCTTTGGTCATAAGACCTGGCAACCAGAGAAATGGGTAGATTCTGGCCTACAAGTGCAAAAGCCCTTGTGTTGTATACAAGCTGTACTTTTATACACAACAGTCTAGCATAATTTACAGCTTATACTTGAGTAGATGAAATCAGATTCCAGGTATTGAAGACTTGATTTTATTATAAAACTATTTAAATCAGCTGACATAACCACTTAAGAATTGCCCATTTATTGAAAGAATACTGTTGCACCTGCTTAAAATGGATGTTTTTTAAACTACTCATATTAGAGAATTTTCTTGAGACAAAATCTTTTGTAGTTTTTTTCTTACATTAACCTTAAATTATTTTAATTCATTGTGAATTATAGTGAAATTGCAATTGAAGACTATAAATCACAGTATTCTCCTGTATATGGGCTTCTCATTAATGCCAGCTTACCATGAAATGAAAGGGTAAAAATAAACTTCATTATTGGATCTAATGGTTAGTTGACTGGGCTTCACTTATAGACAACTTAGGTTAAAATCCTGACTCCATGTTGGCTACAGCTAGTGCATCTCTCTAAGCCTCAATTTCTCCATTTGTAAGAAGATTGTAATATTGCCCAGCGCTCAGGTTTTTTATGCAGAACAATTGAGATGGTTCATGCAACATGCATAGGCTAGTATTTAACTTGTGATAGCTACTTAATAATTTGAGGTGATATGATTAAGACTCAAGCAATATTAGATAATATTTTATAAATACTGGCAATCATTTGCATCCCCAAAGAAAATATACAGCTTATATAATGTTACAAATTGCTTTTTGTTGTTGTTTGTTTTTTTGGAGGGAAAAATAAGAGGAGGCTATGGGAACCAAGGCTGTTTCTCATGGGATGTGAAATGACTCTGCACGTCCCTCTGCCCTCCTACCTGGGAGGTCTCAGCAATATTAATGGCTGCAACAAGTGACAAAGCCACTAATTTGGCCCTTAAATCTTCTCTCCAGACTAAACCTCCTCATTATATAGTGATTTGCTCTTCACATGAATTTATCCATAAGCTATTAAGAGGAATTTCTAATCTGTCCTAAATCACTGTGAATATTGATCTACTTACTTTCCTCTTGTACTTCATGAAAGATGCTTAACTGATACAAGATCTCTCAGTAATATGAATACTGGATTTAAGTGTACCACTTTCTTCGAGCAGTTAATCTATACTTAGCCAACTTCTACTGTTAGGGAAGGAAAAAGGCACAGGAAAGAGGAGTAGGGGTTCAATATACCCTCAACACACACTGGGGCCTGGGCGGTGGGGGGCTGGGGAGGAATAGCATATTTTATAATAGAAAATTAATTGCATTTTTTCAGTAATGCTTTTACTTGCATACATTTTTAATTTCCAAAAGTTCTCCTGAGTGTGACTTAATTTCCTCTGATAATAACTATGCCCCATGCCCAATATGTCTTATTATTTCTAATGTAAATCAGTGTTCTAATATTGAGTCTTCACATTTTTATGATGTTTTAATTTCTTTTTGTGCTATCACTTTGATTCCTCAAACCATCCTTTGCTTTTTCTAACTGCTTCTCTTGGATGAGGGCCTTCAAATGAACTCTGCTACGTTTTGCTGTTACATGTTGCTGTAAATTGATACATGCGACTATGCTATTCACAGGCATGGATCCCAGGGACAGCGACCCAGAGCCAGGTGAGTGTTCTGCTCCTGTTCCACCTCACCTACTTGGGGAGACAGAGCCAGGTTCCAGTGCACACAAGATGGGCGAGCTGGGCCCTGTCACTCAGCCTCCTTGGGTATTCATATCTTTTCTTTTTTTTCTGAATATCCAACAGCAAGCAATGTGTACCCGTTACTTATTTGAAAAGTGTTGAAGTTAGAGAAAAGGAATCATCTCATAATGCTACCAGTTTAAAATGCTATGATTCCATAAAAGAGTCAAAGCCCCACAGTTAATGCACATCCAGACTGAGGTTGGAGCCCAGGTCTCTGGATTGTCACTTATCTTCCCTGTACCACCTCTTCCTTGGCATTTGACACAGAACCAATTAAACGGTGACATATAAAAAGGGAGCACAGTAGTGGATTCCAACAGTGTTGAAAAGAGTCACCTCATCCAAAACTCTTGTGGCACCACCCAGAGCTCAGGGTAAGTGATACCAACCTCATGAAAGCCACTGAAGGTGACAGAAATGGGACAAAGATTGGAATGTATTCTACTCTCTGACCATTCCTAATGGGAGGTCACTGTACAGTAAAAATGATGAGTATAATTCACAGTCATAGCCAGGCTGGTCTGATCCTCTGCTTATTTATGCTTTGGTCATGTCTATTAGAGTCTCCTGTCTCCGCAGTTACCAACCATCTGTTGTTACTGAGCTCTGCTCTCAGAAAAAAAATTCTTAAATACTCACCTATATGCTGTTAAAAACTTGTGCCATACCCAGACTCACACACATGCTCACAGGCACACTCAGACATGCTTACACACGCAGGCTCACACACATGGTCACACACAGGCTCACACTCATACACAGGCTCACAGCCTAATACACACATTCACACATCCTCACACATAGGCTCACAATGTTACACACATGCTCTCACACAAGTTCACATATAACCATTCACATGCTCTCACACACTCAACATGGATTCTCTCACACAAGTTCACACATACAGGCTCACAAACATATGCTCACATATACATACATGGGCTCACATATACACGTATCCTTACAGACACAGGCTCACACTCACCTTTATGCCCACACTCACACACAGGTTCACACACTCACACATGCTCACACAGGTTCAAACAGGCTTGGACATGAGCTGACACTTGCATACTCACATGATCACAGAAACACAGACTCACACTTGCATACCCACACACATGTTCACAGACCGACACTCACACAGGCTCACATAGGCAGGTTAATACATGCTCACACACAGGTATCACACAAGCTTGCACATGGGCTTACACCTGCACACACACATGCTCACAGACTCACACACTCACACAGACTCACACTTGCAGGCTTGCACATGGCCTTACACTTAACACAGTCACACACATGCTTACACTCACACACAGACTCATACTCATATGTGCTCACACACACAGGCTCACGCACATACCCACACACAGGCTCACAGTCACATATAGACTCACACAGGCTCACACACACAGGCTTACAGTCACACAGGCTCACACATGTGCTCACATACACAGGCTCATGCACAGCCTCACACACATACCACACACAGGCTCACAGTCACAAACTCACACACATACCCACACACAGGCTCACAGTCATACACAAGCTCACAGTCACACACAGGCTCACAATCTCACGCAGACTCACACAGAGGCTCACAGTCACACACAGGCTCACAGTCACACACAGACACACACAGGCTCACACTCACAGACACAAAGGCTCACACTCATGCTCACACATACAGGCTAACACACAGGCTCATACACATACCCACACACAGGCTCATAGTCACACACAGACACACACACAGACTCACACAAGCTCACACTCACAGGCTCACAGTCACAGACACACACAGGCTCACACTCACATGCTCACACACAGGCTCATACACGTACCTACACACAGGCTCACAGTTGCACACAGACACACACAGGCTCACACAAGCTCACACTGACAGGCTCACAGTCACAGACACACAGGCTCACACTCAACATGCTCACACACACAGGCTCACGCACATACCCACAAACAGGCTCACAGTCACACACCCATACAGAGTCATTGAGAACAGTGGTTTAGGACAGTGGTCCCCAGCGTTTGTGGCACCAGGGACTAGTTTCATGGAAGACAAATTTTCCATGAAGAAGAGGGAGTGGGAAGCGATAGTTTCAGGATGAAACTGTCCCACCTGAGATCATCAGGCATTAGTTAGATCTCATAAGGAGCCTACAACCTGTATTCCTCTCACGCACAGTTCACGGAGGGATTCCTGCTCCTCTAAGGAGCTAATGCCTGCTGGTCTGACAGTAGGTGGAGCTCAGGCAGTCATGCTCGCTTGCCCTCTGCTTACCTGCTGCCTTGTGCCCCAGTTTCTAACAGGCCACAGACTGGTACTCGTCCACAGCCCAGGGGTTGGGGACCCTAGCTTTAGGTGACACTTAAGACAATGTCTCTTCTTTGTAAACCAAAAGGAGGATTCCTATGTGTCTTGATGCCCTGATCAAACTTAGTATTAAAAATTGCAAAAGCTCTAAAAAGAAATATATTACATTTTATACATAAATGCCTCTCTGTTCTGAACAACTGACAAATATTTTGTTTGCTTGACTTTTAATGGCTCAGGTAGGACTTAAATATTTGATGAACTCCATCAGTTTAGAGCATATTTGTCAAATACAAACTCTGCACCTTGTTTGGGATTAAGGAAGAAATGTTTTGTTTGTTTGTGTCGGCAAGTTTTTGAATAGACTGCACACTGTCACTCTCTTCATATCTAAATTGCTTATCTAAGGTTGCCAAATCCAGCATCTGAACTCCTGATTTGAGATCTGTCATTCTCTTATTCTTTTGTGTTTTAAATATGGCCTAATTCCTAGCCATATCTTTCCAGGGGATGTTGGAGTAAGCAAAAATGAATAATTTTTCTAAAAGTGTAAAAAAGCTTTTAGATTTTTTTTTTTGAAAGTGTGAAAAAGCTTTTCTCTATCAGATAGTTGTTTTAAAAAAGAAGAAAGAAATAAACCAATTTGTTGCTAAAATATTTCAGGGTAAGAAAATCATGAGATATATCTCATTTTTATAAGTCACTGATTAGCTTTTTGTGAGCTATATACCTTTTGGGGTGTGCAATCTCAGTAAAAATTCTCCTGAGGCAGAGGAGGCGTTTCCAATTCTCTCTTTCTCATTATATCACAGTACTTTTGCCTCCAGGTGTTAAAATTGTAATCATAGTCTACACAAAAATTGTCATTTAGAAATGTATTTATTATGAACTCGAGTAAATATTCAGCATATAAATTGGTGAATATCCATGCTCCACCTAGATGCAGAAAATGACACGATTGACTAAGAGTGCATCAATTGAGAAAAATTAGGACTCTGTGAGGACAGAAGAAAGTTTAGCTGATGGTTGTTGGATAGGCCTTGAATAGGCCTTGAATAGCATTCACTAGTACACCTGGTTGTTTTCCTTGATGAAAGCTTTTATGGTTTTGATGGACAGAGCCATGATTTTTTTTCTTACCATCACTTCCCAGGCTCCACACAGTGCCAAGCTGTGGAGGAAAATGCCCTCAGCAGGCAAAGCTGACGGACAGAGTGATTGTCCAGGTGGCAGACGAGTCCCTGAAGTGACAGGGGAATTCATGTAAAATTTGTAACAAGTGGAAGTTAAGGAAGTCAAAACAGCATAGCTGCGTTAGTGAGTGATTGGATTGAGACAGATGTGGAGAAATGAAATGAGCCTACTCCTTGTCTTTTGATGGAGAGGCAGTGGTACCATAACAGAGGAAGGAGATAGAGGAGACGAAGCCAGTTATGGAAAAGGACCTGGAGAGAATTAGTTCAGCTGTAGTGACCTGAGCTGAGACAGGAGTGCAGGACATTGTTTTGATGGAGGTGATAAGACCAGACCCAGGCTGAGACAGATAAAGGGTAGGAAGTGCACTCTTGAGGCACAAAGCTGACATCATCCAAGATATCTACAGAAACTAGGCCTGAGGGCATGTGTAAGAAGGAGGGGAAAGGAACACTGAGACCAGATTGACAAGACAGGAGCAGAGAGAATAACAATTAAAGACTTTGAAAACATATGCTATATCTACAATAGGCAACAATGAAAGGTTTTTAAGCACCACACTGATAATGCAGAAATTTTGGTGAATTAGCCAGGCAGCTGTGTACAGAATCACATGATATGTTAAGAAAATAATTATTTGTCCCCTACTGTGTTTCAGACATTGCAGTAAACACATGAATTAATAGTGAATAAGTCAGCAGAAGAAAGAATCTCTAGATAAGTATGCAAGTTAGAAGTCTAGTGGGATATTTCAGTTTTAAAGATAAAAAAACTTGATTTGAAGTTGCACTGCTAAAAAAGAGAAGGACAGTATTTTCATTTATCTTTTTGGTTTTGGTGTTTTGTTTTAGAAAATAAACAGAGCATGACATATTATTGAAAACAGGAAGTTGGAATGGGAAGATTATAAGTGATGGACATAGACTTTAAAGACTGGCTCTTGTGAAAATTATGCTAGCATGAACAAAAGCAGAGCCAGTGGGGAGGGGCCTTTTGCTGTGAGGAATAAAGAAGAGTTACCTTTTTACTTTATTACTTGCAACAACTCTAGAGGTACTTTCACAAAGCTTTGCCTGCATTTCCCAGTTATTTTATTGTATGTCCTTGAGATTTTAACCAGCACAGTTCATCTAGAGCGTGAAATGTTGTGATCTCCTGTGTGTTTTTTTCCTATCTTGTTTCAGTGAGATCATTACAGTTGTATAGAAGAGGTGGCGTATAGTTGGGTAGTTGTATGAATAGGTGTGCACATCTGAGTATTCTCTACGTTACTGTGAAAAACAGAGTCCACTTTTAAGGTGAATATTGGTGAGAAACTAGTTAAATTTTATTTGCAGTTAAAAGTAAGTTTAGATTGGATAACGCTATTGTATTTCCCACAAAAACTAAAAGCATCAAAACGACATATCAAGATCAATTTAAAGCAGGCCACGTGTCTAACTATACAAGCCTGTTAAACTCTCAAACCTGCACAGACGTGATATGTAGAGTTCCCTGGGCTTTTGATTTCTTGTCTTTGAAATGAGGAGGTTGGGACACATAATTTCTTAAATACCTTTTCATTTTTATTGTTGTGTCTGATTATGTATAAAAAGTACTTGCAGGGAAAATAACCAGTTTACTCTCTCTTGTAAAAGAGAAATATGTTTTACAGAACCTTTCCCCATCTGAAAGAAAAGCAAACCATTCCCCATCAATTCAATATATAGGGGTGTGTGTGTGTATGTGTGTGTGTGTATGTGTGTGTGTGTGTTGGGATAGGTAGGGATGACATTTTATAATCAATATAGTAATGAATTGATTCTGTTTTAATTTGAAATATCTACAGTGTCAGAATTACCAGATCTTTAATTATCCAGTTATCAGCAATGACTTCCAAATCCTGTGGGACTTAGATATGTTTGAATTAAACTACCAACTACCTCAAATCTTGGAACAAAGTCCATTGCCCAGCTCAAATATTGTATAACTTCCCAAATGTTTGTACATGCAAGGTCATGTGTGTCTGGAAGTTTACCTTCAGCTGTTTCTTCTGCTGCACCTTCCCTAGCACAGAACTCAATGTACCCTCTTTTCCTATATAGCTCAAAGACAGAAGAACAGGTAAATCTTTTAAAATTTATTTAAAAATGGAATACCTTGTCTATTATCAATTGTTTGCATACAGTATCCTATGCAAGTTCTCAAAAGCTCATCAACTGGTCCTCCACAGGGGCATTATTTCTGGCCACTTGACTGTAAGTTCCAGTCTCCTGCCAGATTGCATCCTCCCTTTTTCCCTTTCTCTCTTTGGCATCCCTTCAGTCCTGTTTAGAACAGCCATCTCTGTCATCTCCCTTAAAACCCTTAGGTTTAAAATCACCCTTTTCAAATTCTAAGTGACTGGAAATTCGTTTTCTTAAACAAAGATAGCTTCTTCGTAACTATCCTGTGGGAAGGACTATTAAAATCATGTATGCACAAATCTGTGTGAGCGCATGCCTTTCTGTGTGTACCCCAATTCATATTCACTCATTAGGAAATATGCCGCTATAAACAGGCCCATATAACTCTGGCTCTCATAATACCTCATGATGAGCAGTTTTTCTTGAATTCGCTGTCATGTCCCTTGGCCCTACCACCATGTAGGTGAAAGAGCACTGACTCCGGCAAAGCCAGCCTGCGCTAGGACACTCTAACCCATATTTGCAGCTTGGGCCCTGTGTTTCACCAGGCAGGAGGGAACCTTGTGGACAGCTACGCTGCAGCTGACCCACTCGCAGCAGCGTCCCAGGGAGAAGGTGCTGGAACCTTGGCAGGGTTGCCTTGTGCTTTCTTCTTGATGTTTCTGGGAATATGCAAAACTTCAAATACCAAGCAACTGTCACCTGTGTCCCTGTGATTCCTCGTAGGTGCATGTATGCAATCTTGTGGCAGCTTTTCAAGAGCAGCCTTGTCAACTGCGTGTGGGTGCAGGAAGTATGCATGTGCAGACCTTGCAACCTTGCAGTGCACTCATCACATGACGTTTGCACTAATTAATGAACAAATGAGCCAAGTTTAAAAGAGGGAAAGGCATCAAGTTCAACTGGTGCTTTAGAAACACTGCACAGTACTTTAGTGTATGTTTTGAAAACTAAAATAGACATCTTTTCTAATTTGTTATTCCCAACAGATCTTTCCTGACCATGGCATTCAATGCCCTTGCTGTCTTTCTGATTTTCCTTTTTGGGTCTAAGTAATTTAAAAGAGGTATAACATGGGATCTCAAATTACTACAGACCACTGTGAGCTGGCACAGTTAATACGATACCTTAAATTAATTTAATTAAGTCATTACTTATGCTATGTAGTCTTATAACTCATAGACTCTAGAAATAGCAAAATTAGGTTGTATACTTAATAAATTCTCGCTATAGGTGGCATCACAAGCTGACACGATCTGACCTAAAGAGAAGGATTCATGTCCTCCAGTTGTTTTATAAATCCTAGGAGGTTTACATAAGCCAGATCATAAGAAAATCTAACTGAAATTCTGTGTTGACGTCTGATTAGAAAAACATATAAGCTCTAGATTTAAAAGTAAGTTGAATCTGTATATGAATTTTCATCTTGTGTCTAATTATTAGGTTGTTGCAAAAGTAATTACATTTTTGGCCATTATTTTCAAATGGCAAAAACTGCAGTTACTTTTGCCACAAACTAATATTTAATAACCTTGCTTTTTTCTTGGAAACTGTTCTTGTTACTATGAGTCTCTACCAGTCTCATCTTTCCTTGTTCACAATAATGTCTGTTTGGACAGATGTATCAAAGTACCTTAATATAAAACACCAAGTAGGAGAAGAATTATATTTTTCTCCCATATAAATCCAGTATTATTCTCTTCTGTTACATTTTTCACATAGACTGTAAATTTAAAAACACACACACAAGCACACACATTCTTGGTAATTGTGATGAAAATGGTATCTGCTGAAATATTTATGGAAACATCCACTGTAGATGAAGAGTCCCACAGCAGAAGAGCTATTTATGCTTGTCTTAGTGACAAGGGCTGGTTCTTCAGGTGACTCAGAACCTGTGTTCAAATTTGGTATTTGACAGTTATCTCGGATACATGCAGAGAATCTCTGGTGTTCCTCAAATGCAGTTTAGAGAAGCTTAAACTTGGAAAAGTTGTGCTTTCTCTAGTTAAACATAAGATTGGTAATAAAGGCAGCAGTCTTTGTTCTAAGGTGAGAGAACTTGAGGCTTTGCAGCAGTAGTTTTGGAATTCATAAAAGTTTAAAAGCATTGCAGCTACTTGAAAATGGTGCATCAGGAGCTCATCCAGACTTGTAACTAATAACATAGTCCTGGCAGCACACCTCCTGCCGCCTGCTTAGGGTCAGCTGTGACTAATACCCACAGCCACCACCTAGGCGAACAATGGCATTTTATTTGCCACATCACACAGTGAAAGAGCAACACTGGCCCACTTTTCATCTGTAACTTGGAGATCCAGTCTCCAAGCAGTGACTGGTAGGGAAAGGCATTTCATGTGGACAGTAAAATTCCCTCCACCACCAGTGGGAGCTCTTTACTTAATTGTTTTTCAGAGCAAGTCCATTGGAGAGTGAAATTCCAGTTCCACAGCCATCACCAAAGCAAAAGGGTCAGCTTCTGTGGAACTCACAGAAGTTTGTGTGTTTGTGCATGTGAGTGCGGGTGTGTGCCTGTGTGTGTGTTTTTGCTTTATGTCATTTTAAAGGTGTTATAAAAAACAGCAAAAAAGGGAATACTATTGTCAAAAAAGGAAAGAGGGGGAAATAACAGTTACATTACAAAGCTATCCTAGTAATCCCTCAAACTTCCCACACAACTGTGAAAACTGAGTCCTTCCAGGTCAGTGCCCTACAGGGCTTCGGAGCTTTTCTGCTGTTTAGGGACCCTCCCAGCAGCACCGGCCTGTCACACACACCCGTTAGTGGTCTTTTGTCCTCAAGCTCATATCTTTTGTTCTGTTCTAGTCCAAGTAGTTTGGAAAAAGCTTCCCTACTCAAACCATGCACAAATACCAAAATCCAAGTTTTTGAAGAGCTTTTGTTTGGTTGTTTTTTTGTTTCTTTTTACTTAAACCAACAAGAAAAAGGATTTTCTTGTTGGTTTAAGTAACATTTAAAGGATTGAAAAAAACAGAAATGAAAAAAAATGCAGATGAATGTAACAATAAATACATGAGATATTTTAAATGTCTAAACTGGTACAGTTCAAATTGTAAATGATATTGTGGTCTGTGTTGCATTTGGCTGGAGTTGTTGCATGGAGACTGTATGGCAGGAACCCATTTTCCTTCCCTGAAGCCGAGCTGGGTGTGTGCAGGGTGTCAAGCGGATTAGGAGAGATTGTGTTCCTTTCGGTGTGGGTGTAGGTGGGGCAATTTATGAGTCCTCAAGCCTACCTTCTGTGCCTCACCCATGAACTACAAAGGATGTTCAATGCAAGAACCATGATTAATAAACAGCTGTCAGCTGAGCATGATGGCTAACACCTGTAATCCCAGGGCTTTGGGAGACTGAGACAGGAGGATGACTTGAGGCAGAGAGTTCCAGGCTGCAGTGAGCTATGGTGGGGTCACTGCACTCTAGCCTGGGCAACAGAGCTAGATCCTGTCTCAGACACACAAACAAACAGCTATCGAAAAGCATCCTGAAAAGTGGGAGTGGACAAGACCAGGGGCCAAAAAGACAAATAAAATCAGCCCAGTCTTCCCTCCGAACACAGTAGGTTTCTGTCTGTGTGATAAGGTCGGAGCATAATGAACTTGGCCTTGTCTTCTGATTCTACTTCTCAGGATCGGGAAGAGGAAAGAGGGCCTGTAAAGGAAAGTAAAAAAGAAAGAGAAAGGTAGAGGTTGTGAAAGGTGTCTGGCTGCCATCTTGCTTCAGTGAGTGAGGCAGTAGCATCTCCAAATGCCCCCTCAGGAAAAATCTGAAAAGAACATGAGGAAATATTAGAAAAGCAACGAGCATTGAGATTTTGACATGGCTTTGGGATGCAATATAGCCAGCAGCTTATTGACTCACAGATATTCTTGTGGAGGTGCAATAGAAAATGCAAAAGTTGATGAGAGAGCATGTTCTGTAAGCCCTTGTTATCTTAACCAGGATTTAGATGATGCTCAGAGAAAGATGAGAGCTCTGGGAATTTGGAAGGTGAGTCTAGAGAAAATTGAACTCGAGCAATAAAATCTAGAATCTAAATAAATTTATTTAAATTCTTATTCATATACTAATAGGATATGCTTTGTTATAAGACTGTTTATTGATTTTTTTCCAGATGCTGTTTATATCTCTTTTTCAAAAACAAAAAAGATATCATCAAAATTATGTAGACTTTTTCAGGATTAGAGGAGAGAGAATATGATGTTTTATTTAAACAGGAAGTTAAAGCAAAATTGCGGGGAGAGACACTTACAAGATAAATAGGTAAGGTAACTATTGCCCATAGGAAGCTTTAACTTTCTGTTGTAGGCAAAATTCTAAGAGATTTCCAAGATTTTAGTCTTGTGGTTATTCAATTAAACACTAATCTAGGTGCTGCTGTGATGGGATTTTGCAAATGTAATTAAGGTCCCTGATGAGTTAAATACAATATATGGAGAATACCCTAGTGAGCATAGCTCAATCAGGTGAGTCTGTAGAATGCACAGTTTGCTCAAGCTGGGTGAAGAGGTCAGAGTGATTCAGAGTGTGGGAGAGAGTTGATGTGAGGGACCCACCTGCTGTCATGGCTTGAGAGCCCCATGGGAGGGAGAGTGAGTGTAGTCTCTGGGAACTGAGGGCAGATCCTGGCTGGCAGTAGAAAGGAAACAGGGACCTCTGTCTTAGCATTTCAAGGAACTGGGTTCTGCTGATAACAAGAATGAACTTGGCAGAACTTTTGGAACTCACGGAGAGCACAGCTAACCCCTTGATTTCGGCCTTACAAGGCTCCCAGTGGAGAATGGAGGGACCCTCCAAGATTTCCGACCCACAGAACTGCCAGATGATAAATAAGTGTGGTTTCATATGGTCTGGATCTGTGTTCCCACCCAAATCTCATGCTCAATTGTAATTTCCAATGTTTGAGGTGGGGCCAGGAGGGGAGAGATTGGATCATGGGTGCAATTTCTCATGAATGGTTTAACACCACCCCTCTTGGGACTGTCCTGGTGAGTGAGTTCTCATGAGATCTGGTAGTTTAAGTGTGTGGTACCTCCCTGCTCTCTCTCTTGCTCCTGCTCCTACTATGGGAGATGGCTCACTCAGTCGTTGCTTTCCACCATGATTGGAAGCTTCCAGAGGCCTCCCCAGAAGCAGAAGCCACTATGCTTCCTGTATAGCCTGTGGAACCATGAGCCGGTTTTATTAAGTTCCTTTTTGATTATTTAATTTATGAAGAAAAAGCTATTCTTGTAGTAAATCACCACTGTATACTTAAAATTGCATATTCTAAGTTCTAAACAGTGGAGCTGTGAAACACAAATTGCTAGCAAGTTGGAAATTCCCTTCAGTGTGTGTGTGTGTGTGTGTGTATAACTGACACCCCCCCTTTTAATTTGTGGACATTTCTACTTTGAATTGAATAGTAGAAAGAAGTAGAGACATGTTAAATGTCAAATGATTAAAAAATTATTCTGTCATGATTTTTGATTAACTTTGGGAATCAGTGAAGAAATTGTTAGAGTAATAACTATACAATGCCTTCTAAAGAAAATCTAATCTCTGCCCCACCCATTTCAAGTAAATAAATAATCTCATTATTGCAGTAATGAAAACAAGTTAGGGAATTTCCCAAGAACGTATGAAGCCAAACTTTACCCTAGTATCTTCCTGATAGAATCTACAGGTCTCTATTTGCCAAATGTAGCTAGAGTATGCCTCACATGTTTGGCATAGATAATGATAGAAAGTTTAGAAAGTACTAAGAAAAAAAGAGATTTCCTCACTTCCCTCCTGGACACTGTTTCTGTCCATGTTTTATTTTTTTCCAGCCTCTACCCTGAATTCAGTTATTATGAAGTAAATTAAAAAGACATCTTCTTGTTGTATTTTCTTGTCAATTGTGTATCTGTGTTGGCAGGGGTTCTAAAGTCAAAACACTTATGGAAGCAGCAGGAAACTAACTTAAAAATTACGTAAAGAAGTGGATGAAGTGAGATGTCCCTGTGTGAGCTCTCTGCCTGACGAGCACTTTAAATTTTTTTCCTTCTCTACTTTTTGATGATCTAAAAATATCCAGAACAGATCAACTAAGACTGCAAATAAGGAAATGAGCAGGGGGGAAATGCAATCAGAATTTGAAAAATATTTATCTTAAAAGGCAAAGGAAAACTAAAGAACATTTTAACCAACAATTCAACAGTTTTTTCTGGTTATTACTAATATGGTGTACATTGAATTTTTATAATGTAATCTTCTAAGTCAGTGTGTAGCAAATGATTGCAGAAAAATGAACATTTCAAGCATTCTCTCCCATCTTCTTATCTTTTGTTACTTACTTTGAAAATGTCTGTGAAAGATACCTACACAGGTTACCCTGGATATAGTCAGATCTAGAGGAACTGATTAACTGAGTAAGTTTCAAGAGTCTAGCTTCATTAATCTACTTCTGATTTGACCACGTTAAATTCTAAGCTGATACTCAAAGATATGAATTCATCTTAAAATAAAACAAAACAAAACCAAAATCAAATGAGTAACTCCTAGATGTATTGTTTCTGCAGGCAGTAACTATTTAATATTTGTAGGGACTTTAACTGGTAGAGGAGATGATTGGGGGTCTATGGGGATCTTTTCAGGGTTTGGTCCAATCAACTTTTTTTGTGTTGGGTTGGTTAGAGTTAGTCGCCCTTATGTAACAATGGGGAGTCAATCACTTAAAATATATCCTAGCTAATTTGGAGTTCTCCTGCCCTCCCCTAATAGCATATTAAATAGATCCTTAAAATCTTTTGGGATAAATTCCACTAAAATTTCACCTATTTGATGCATATTAGAAAAAAGTTAGTACATGTTATTATTAAATCTTTGGGTAGGCAGTGGGTATAATTTCCAAAAATGCCTAACTGACTTCTACTTAGTAGCTTCTGTAATGAAAAAAAGGGTGACTCAACCTATGGGTGAACTGTTCTTTTTCATTTTATCGTGAAGTTTATATACAGAATACTTTCATTTGGATACAGTTCAGTAAACATAGATGGCTAAAGCCATGTCTTGTTTAGAAAAGTCCTTATATCATTTCTTGACTATATGACATAACTAAAATTTCAATTTCAATTTGGTCTGTTGTAAAAGCACTATAGTTATATTTATTTGATATTATAAACACATGATCTAGTGCAATCCGAGAGTAGAGAAAACTGTCATTTACTTATCACTGTCTCTATGCAAGGCCTAATAATACTCAAATTATATATTTTGTTCATTAATTTTATTCTCACAGTGATAACCTGCTGTCACTAGAAAGTCAGTGAAGAATCAACCTAGAGCTGTTAAATAAATTAAACTTTAAAAACCAACACAAATGCTTTCCCATTAAGAACATGTTGAATACCTGCCTCAGTATGAAGCAGGGACCATTCTCCTTCTGGCTGCCCCTCCAGAGGTACCCACATGATTGACATTTGGGTTTTGGACCTTAGAAACAAAATGACTATATAGTCTTTTTCATTTGTTAATTACTCATCTTTTTGTGTTTTATTCCTCTCTTTCATGAGACATTTTTTCATTTTCAAACTGTAGGAATACATATTCTTTGTCTTTCTCTGCCATCATTTAATTCTAAACGGCATCTTCAAGCCTGTGTCTAGTTTCTCTGGTCAGATGACTCACCCCTCAAACTTACTCCTGTGTGTGAACATATCTCTGGCAATGCTTATCTCTGCTTCTCTGGATCTTACTTTTGGGGTTATTTCATCAACAAAGAGGTCTAAATGTAATTTGGCTCTTACTAAGCTATAATATTTCCAAAGGCACTCACAATTTAACAAATAAAAAATATTTATTTATTTTTTTCTAAAATGATACACATTTAACTCTAAATGAATAAGAAACCTGATTTCTTTAAAGATGTAGTAGATAAAGATAATATTACTTATAGACTCTTTGGCTTATAGTTAATTTTTATACGCAAACCTCTGCCTTACATTGGAAATATTACCAACAACTATTGACTCAGACTTTCCAAAGGTTTCTAAGTAAAGATAAAAGTATCCTTGACTAAGGGCCCAGCATTATGTCAACTCTTGCTTCTGGCAATCGGCAAGAGCTCACATTTAGCAAGTTTAGGACTTGGCTCAAGATTTTTGTTCCATAGATACTGGCTTAATTTAGTGAATTTCTGTTTTTCATGTCAGTGTGCCTGTGGTTTTGCCTTTGTAGGTGAATAAATATGCCACCTTTATATTTCTATGATGAAACACATTCAGTAAACAGGTAAAAGGTTCACTCTAAATTGTGAAATCATTAACAAATACTTTGCGAAAGGCAGCTGAAATCTTTTACAATTTTTTAAATAAAATATAAAGTGCTCTACTATTGCTTCAGTTAAATATTAAAATGAAAAAGGGCATTATAATAGGGTTACCATAATCATTTGGCATATTCAAAGCAAATTACATCCAAAGGTTCCACATGAAGAAATTAGTTTAAAGACTTTCGCGCCTCAGCAGGAATCTTCTCTTCCCATTGTCTGGAAGGCTGTATCTCTCTTTCTTCACATTCTAAATACTCCTCATCCTTCCTCAGCATAGAATGTTCAACACCCTTGTCCCCCACACAGGTAATCCTTTATTACCTCCACCTGCCCTGCAGGTACAATTCTGGCTAAACTCTACCCTTCATGCCTTGTTCAGGACACAGGACACTTTAACCGCTCTCTGCCTGCAAGTGGCAGGGCACTGGGCCACAGAACCTGCCTCAGGTAGGGCCCATCTACCTAAAGCTCCTCCCTCACCATTGAGCCTCTACGTCTCAGAAGCCCTGCTGGACACAGGGCATCTAAAAGTAACTTGTGAGGTGTTTAGTGTTCATCCTAGGAAGTTACAAAAGTTATTCTATGTCTAGAAACACCCAATTTTCTGCAGTTTCCTTCTCACCCTCTTTCTGAGCTTAACTTTGTGGGTAAGATAGTAAGCCATGTCTCAGTGACCAGCCAGTATTTGAGTTCTAGTCCTGTAAGTTTCCATCCTACTAACATCATCTTTCTCTGAGCACCTTAAGCTTTGCTATTTGTACTCCAGAATGCTTAGAAAAGCCTATGTGTTAGGGCCAGGTATGGTGGTTCACACCTGTAATGCCAGCATTTTGGGAGGCTGAGGCAGACTGATCACCTGAGGTCAGAAGTTCAAGACCAGCCTGGCCAACATGGTGAAACCGTTTCTACTAAAAATACAAAAAGTTAGCCAGGCATAGTGGTGCGCACCTGTAATCCTAGCTACTCGGGAGGCCAAGGTGGGAGAACTGCTTGAACCCAGGAGGTGGAGGTTGCAATGAGTGGAGATCATGCTACTGCACTCCAGCCTGGGTAACAGAGCCCAGATCTATCTCAAAAAAAAAACAAAAACAAACAAACAAAAAAAAACTTTAAAGGCAACATTAACTCCAATGACAGGCAAACCCAGAAATCCCGGTGCCTTCTTCGGACAAATAGAAAGTTATTTCTTTTTCCTACATGACCAGTTAGGATGGGGACAGTGAGTTTCTACATCATGGGATGGTCAAGGCTATCAACAGAGGAAGCTCTGCTTTCTTGAACATGTGGCTTGCACCTTTGCCCCAGGCTTCAGTGTCCAGCCTGCTGGACATTATGGGCTATGGACAAAGTGGGGGAGTGCAAGGGACTATGGGCCAGGCTTTAAAGTAGTTTATGTCAGTCAGATGGCCATCCTTGGTGACAAGGGAGAGTAGAAAACATAGTCTATCTCTGTGCCTGGGAGAAAAGGAGACGAGGTATAGTGACAAACTGACTAACCTCTAACATGCATACTAGCTGCAACATGAAGAAAGTTTTTATTTGTTACGAGTTTTGTGTCTGCCTGGAGCACTTGTTCCCATGCACAAATAAGGAACAATAAAGTAAAATATGGATATTTGTCCTCAACTATTGTTTTTTTTTTCTTCTAGAGAAATATATATAGAAAACTTTATTTTTTTCTTTTTTGAGACAAAATCTCACTGTGTTGCCCAGGCTAGAGTGCAGTGGCATGATCTTAGCTCACTGCAACCTCTGCCTCCCAGGTTCAGGGGATTCTCATTCCTCAGCCTCCCAAGTAGTTAGGATTACAGGCACCCCACCAACACGTCCAGGTAATTTTTGTACTTTTAGTAGAGAGGGAGTTTCACTATGTTGGCCAGGCTGGTTTCAAACTCCAGACCTCAGGTGATCCACCTGCCTCAGCCTCCCAAAGTGCTGGGATTATGGCGTGAGCCACTGCACCTGGCCAGAAAGCTTCTTTACTATCTGAAAAGATTAGAAGAGAACAGTGGGTACAGGAAGATATTAAAAAAAAAACACATTTCATTAATACTGTAAAATATTTTACTATAGTAAAATATAGTATATATAGATAGTATATAACTATATTTATATATATAACTATAGCAAAATATAGTATAATAATCTAGTATAAAATAGTATGCAAATATACACCTATAACATTTAAGTCTTTGGTGGTTTTCATTCTAATTAAATATCTTGCTGGATTTCTGACTTCTTGCTGTGTGCCAGCACTGCACCAAGCACTATACATAAAGTATTTAATTTATTCCTCCCCAAACCCTAGGAAATTGGCATAGTTATTACCCTCATCTTTCTGAGTGATTGGGAGGTCCCATGATTTTCCCTTCAGTTTGGTTTCCTGAGGACGTCACAGTAGCTATGACAGAACCCTTAGTGTAAGTATTTTTGCCTTATGGAATCATTGCATTGATCTATTTCATAAGCATATTTTACATGCGCTAATGAAGCTGGCTTTTTAAGGATTTCTTGATGTAAAAATGTCATAAATCAAATTTGGTCTTGTAAGTGTTATTTTTCTCATATATTAAACAAATGTTTATTTTAGAGTATCTACTTTCTACTCACTTGTAAAAATAAGTGTTAAGTAGAATTAATTATGGCATTTACCCACAGGGCTCACTAAAGCTAAGTCTGGAGATAACAATAAAATCTGCTAAAGAAATGAAAAATAAAGAAAACACAGGATATAACCTGAATTGTGTTACGTCAATCTTATATGCTTATTAATGCTCTTCAAGGATTCTTATGATCAGAGAACTTTTCTGTGTGTAAGGAGGGAACTGAAATAGGACAAAAAGAAAAAGCCAGATTAAAAAATAAAGAGGAGAAGTTCTTTGAAGAAACTGCAGGAGACAGCTCAGAGATGAGGAAATGTGGGAATCCGAACCTGGGGGTAAATTCTGCCAAGGAGTGGTAGGAGAGTGCTTTGACGTGTGGTAAAAAAAATATATGTTGAAGACTCTGGAGCCAAAGACAAGTGATGTTGGGTATAAGAGATGGAGTCAAGAATAGAGGTTGAGACACAGATGTATTACTTTCCATGAATGTAAAGGTGCTATTTCTTCAGAATCCTTCCATTGTTCTTCATTGATGAGCAGATTAAGTACATAATCTCATCCTCAGTTCAAATCAGATATCTTCTTTATCAGGGGATTATTATGCAAGTGCACTAGCCGATGTATGTGAAAGTGTTTTCTAAACACTGCTGCTCTGTACCCCACCAGTCTCATCTGCTTTTACTCTGACAATGAACCCATTTTGCCCATCAAATATGCCTTGCGTAATTTTGCCCATGAACTTGTTGCTCAAATCCACAACCCTCTACAAAGGTCCTTGGAAGTCTATGTAAGACATGGCTTATTGCCTAAGCAAAGAGACTTCTGATTTGAGAAACGATTTGAAAAGAATTTGTATTCACTTATGATCAGCTTATCAGGAACTTTCCTCTTTGACCACTGAAGCTGGGTTTAGCTCTCCCTCCCTTGTAACTTCCACAGTACTTACCTGTTTGCATTTAACACTTGCATGGAGACTTTAGGATTCTAACCCTCATGCATATCTGACCTCCTAGACTTGAGTCTAATATTTTAAGATATTTAATCCAGTTTATTAACTACTTTCACTAGTACCACCTCCAGGCTCTAGACTTTCTGACAATCTGTTCATTTGTTTTTCTGTCTTTCTCTCCTGGAGTGAAATTTTCACAAATGTAAGGAGGTATTGGTTATATTTGCTGCTAGATCTTTAGTGCCTAAGAGTGTGTCCAACACGTACTAAACACAAAAGCAAAAACTGGTTGTAGAGTGAGGACTTGCCACCCCCAGGGAGCCCTGCTCACATACCCAGAGTAGTGAGAACAAAGCGCTCTATGTTCCCACTTCTCTATGCATTGTAGACCGGAAATGAACAGCTGTCCCAAGGGTAGGCTAGAGTCACTCAACTGACAATTTGTGGTAAGCAAAAGACAGTTCACTAGCTAGTCAGTGATGAAAGTTGAAATTGGAAGGCTATGAGGTTTTGGAGACACGGTGACTCTTTGGGAGACACATGCAATGTCTTATTAAGATGAAAGCTGCTAGAAGACGAAAAAGAGCCCATAATCAAATACTGGCAGTAGGGAGAAAGATGGGCAGCTAATCCAATGAAATATTGAATTAGGAGGGATTAACTGAGCATGAGGAAACAAATTTAGGAAATGAAAACAGTGATCTTGAGGCAGCAGGAAGAGTACTAGAGGAGAATTCAGCAAATATGGGTTCCAGTCATGGCTTCCCAGAGAAATGTTCTGGTGACACACAGAAAGCTTCTGCTTTTTATAATTTCAACTTTTATTTTAGATGCAGGGGATGCAAGTATAGGTTTGTTACGTAGATACATTGTCAGATGCTGACGCTTGTGGTACAAATGATCCCATCACCTGGGTGGTAAGAGTAGTACCCAACAGGAAGTTTTTCAAACCTTGACCCCCCCCACACATCTAGTAGTCCCCAGTGTCTATGATTGCCATCTTTATGATCCTGAGTAGCCAGTGTTTAGCTCCCACTTACAAGTGAGAACATGTGGTGTCTGTTCCTGCATTCGTTTGCTTTGGATAATGGCTTTCAGCTGCATACGTGTTGCTGCAAAGGACATGATTTCATTATTTTTTATGGCTGCATAGTATTCCATGGTGTATATGTGGCACATTTTCTTTATCTGATCCACCACTGATGAGCATCTAAGTTGATTTCATGTCTTTGCTATTGTGAATAGTGGGAAAGCCATCTTTTATGGTGAAACATTATGCTCTAGGAATCATATGGAGATGATGTCATTTGGCTTTACTTGCTCACTGTGCTTTTGTGGCTTACATGGAAATATATAGAAAACCACTTTGAAAATTGACAATTGTTGTACCATTATTAATATAATGTGCTTTTTGGGAAAATAGTTAAGAATATTATGTTAATTTAGAAAAATTTATGATTAAACATATTCGTCTGTAGTTCTTTCCTTTGCAAATTCTTTTAAATCATTTATATCAAAATTAAAGCTAGAAAAAATTAGATCTGTGAAAGATCTATTGCACTTCAACATAAAGACACTGGCAGATTAGGAGTGAAAATACATTTGAAAGATGTGAGCAGGATGTAGGAAAATAAGAAATAATAGTTACATTTTCTGTAGCATCTCTCTGAGGCAGGTGCTTCCAAAACAAAGCTAATCTTTACAGATCATTTTGCAATGTAGAGGCATTATAATCACATTTTACAAAAGAGGGTATCACCAGAACTGTAATTTAACAAATATTTAAATACTTACTATATTCTGACCCTGGGAGAACTGTGTTATGTAAAACACACAAGACAACTGTGTTAGTAAAGCTTAATAGAGCAAGACATATACTATATGTTTGACATGTAAGTGGAGGAAGACATATATACATGTAATGAAGATATAAATAAGTGTATACATACATGAATGGTAATATTTCAGAGTCATAGTGTTATAAAGAGTAAGTAAGAGTGACATGATAGTGTCAGAACAGGAACACTCTCTCCAGATTGGATGGTCATGGAACTCTTTTCTAACTTGAGCTAAGACTTGCATGAAAAGAATAAACATTGTGAATTTTTGCATCCAGATAATTACAGCAGAAAGAGTGAACAAAATGAAATGATCTTGAGGGACGACAAATTATTGAGCATAAAGTATCAGCAGAAGTAGTGCTGGTAGCACTTCATAAGAAAGGAGGAATGGAGTGGAGCTGACCTCAGAGATACAGGTAGGAACCAGATCACTTAGGCCATGTAAGGAAGTTGATTTTTAAATTCTAAATGCAATGGGAAACTGTTGGAAGCTTTTCCTATTTTAAAAGCTGACTCTGTCTGTCAGGTGGGGAAATTTCAAGGAAGGTAAAACGAGTGGAAAAATGGAAGAAAAGATATGTGTTAGGAAGTTTTTAGTAGTCCAGGCAGAAGATCACTATGGTTTTGGCCAGGGTTTTAGCAGTGAAGATGAAGAGAAGTGAGTGGGTATGGAATATAATTTGGTGGAAACATTAGCAGTACTCATGTGGATTACAGATTCAATGATGGCTTTCTTTTTGGTCTGGGCAACATGTAGATGATGAAACCACCTGATGGATTGGATAATCAGCAACTTGGCAGATGATTTGCTGGACACCATTCAGATAGCGAATAGTAAATCAGACCGACTTTGGAAGGTTTCAAAGCTTTTGATACCTCACCAATCTGGCTAGTTAGAATACATGTAAAATGTCAGAAATGCCTGCATGTCTGGAAAAAAATCAAATTATGAATATATTGCATTTTTTACATAGAAGACACTTTTGCATGTTTTTCAATGAGTAGAAGCTGCAATACACCGAAACACATAGCTATGCCCACACACGCAGAATGCAACCTCAGCTAGCCTGTTACTAATCTGGTGTTTCTGATGTCACTCTGTTAAGTGGAAGTGTCTGCATCTTCATGTGTTTGCATGTTTGGTCATGAGAACGGTTTCTCTGTGGAATTTTGAACATATTCAACCTGAAAAATGTAAGCAAATCCAGTAATTATATAAAGCCTGTATATCAAAGAGAAGTTTTGTCACTAAGTGTAAGATATTTATTCGGTTATTACATTTTTATTGCAGAATTTAGCCGCTTTAAAACTGTTTTGGTCATCTAAACTTCCTAGAAAGATCATAGCAGAGTAAAATTCTAGGTGCTAACACAAGCCCATTGAGAATAAAGCAAATTTTGTTAGACAAAAATATTGTAATAAGAGTCAAAATATAGATGTTGTACAGTGACTTAAACACTAAAACCTCTAAGCAATTGGTGGTCCAGTCCTCATACTAGGAAAGTTCCCACACTTCATACTTGGTGAAAAATTAGGCTGTGTAATGGTCAGAAAGAAAATTCCTTCTGGTCTAGCACTATACATTTTAAGTGGTCTCATTCTTCTTAAGCATTTACCAGCAGTCACTGAGACCTAATGGTAAGTGTTATCAATCTAGGTTACATGAGCACTTAAATTAATTGGATAACATTAGAGATTCCCATGGTTAGAACTTGAAAGTATGCTTCTGGGTTCTTGATTAGTCACTCAGTCTTGCAAAGTAGGTCAAACCTAACATTTTAGGGTTTTAGTTTTAGATAATTTAATACCTTTATTTATAAGGATGGCAAAGCAGATCTTGGAAATGCTTATGTGGTGATTATTATAAACAAATTTAGATGCAAATACTTAATTTCAAAAATATAGTCTTGCATGAAGAACCTCAGAGAGCAGCATAATATATATCAAATAAAACATTTAAAATTTAATATGGATATAGATACAGAGACACACCACACATTCACACACAGGGACATAAAAATCTCTAAACACGCAAGGAACAGGTTCAGAACAACTTCAGGACTGTGATTATCTCTCAGAAGAAGAAAGAAGGTGGAAAGGAATGGAGTTTGGCATTTTAGCTGTTTATTGCAACACTTCACTTACAAAAAATGACATAAAGAGGGAAAAAAGATCAATATGCCACACTACAGAATCCTGAAACGAGTATAGAAATTGTGTAACAATAGAACAAAAATCCATTTATTAGGACACACATCTGCTACTTTTACTCATTGTATGTGTCATGGTTAAGAATAAAACTTATAAATAAAAATAACTTATTTTTCTTTAAATGCCACATAGTCTTGTAAGCAAATATCAACCTCTGTGAGGACTGTGTACCACCCTTGATATATATTTTTTATTCTTGGTGATGAGATAATTCTGAAGAAAACATATCAAAAAATAATTTTAACATAGAAGAAAATCTGAGCTTCAGTTGAAGCTGATTCTTTAAAGGCTGATGAACAATATTTACCCTTGTCCTGGTAAAGAATTGAAGGTTTTAATTTTTCCAAATTAATCTATGGAAATTGAAAAATACAGTCTAGGTACTTTGTTGTAAGGTTCTACTGTGATTGTAAGAGAAACCTGGGGCTAAGCAGAGTGCAGGAAGAGATCTGATATATTGATGGAGCAAAGGGAGAAAGTGAGGCAGTCGCATTAATTACACTCATCTCTGTCTAATAAGAAGGGTCCACTCTGCATATTTGTCTGTTTATTTACTATGTATTCTCAAAAAGGCCACCCTTAAGTAGTCAAAATCAAGCACAGGAGACTTGTACAGGGCATTTTCAGTGAAAATGTGCAGCTGTGACTTTTGCTCTCACCTAGCAGTTTGCCTAAATGTAAGTATGGAGACTGGTGGAAGCCACATCATCCCCTGTAGTTTCTTAACTGTAACCTACATCAGGAATGCTTTCTTTGCGATCGCCAGAGGTGGTTATCAAGAAGAATGGTGGTGTCTGCTGTCTAGGGTGGAAAGTTATAGATTAATGTGTTGTTTTAAAGTATGTAATGTGCCCATAGGCTGTCACAATAGTGAAATAAATCTTTGAATGGGGAGGAGGGGTGCAGGAGAGATTTAGGAATGCTGGCATGGGGGAAACCGAGTATGTGGGTTGCCAAGGGAGCGAGAGTTCTGATTAGTAAGAGAAGTATAATAACCTGTCCCACATAAATCTCCAGGGTCTTAGAAAGGAGCTTTCAAGTAGGAAGCAAAGTTGATTCACTAGCTCTCCTTGGAGCTCACTCTTAAGATCTAAGTTAAGTTGTATATGATACATGATAACTTCCTTCAAGTGTGATAGTATGATCTTGCCCTCAAAAGGCCAACTAAACAAGCAGATGTTTTCAAGTTTGAATTTACAGTACAATGAAAAAGCCCACAGTTGAACTTGGGATCAATTTTGGAAGTAAATTTCTAAAAGAAAGTAAAAACATACTCCAATCAAATTAGGTTTGAAAAACCAAATGTGCTTTAAACTGTCAGTTTGGTTTTTAAAGCATAAACTTCCATGATATATAAGGTTAGGTTGGAAGATCATATGTACAAAACATTGTGAGAAAGCACAGTAAAATTATAATGTGAGTTGCAATAAACTTTGTTCCATTTGCTTGCAGCAAATACATGTAATTTATAGTGATATATTATTCATATAATGGATATTTTCTGAGAAAACATAGAGACCTTCTTATGGAAGAGAAAAGGTTACTGAAGTCTTCCAGGCCAGAAAAATACATTAAGAATTGAAATTGTATTCTATGTGTTCTAAGTAAAAAAAAAAAAAAAATAAAGAAATTGTAAACACAACTACTTTCAAGAGCAAACCAAGCTATAAAAATCATTTTCTGCAACATGATGTATCATTATGTGTGGTGAAATTGCAACCAAGTGTTCTCAAGGTATCTTTGCTCTCAGGAGTGGCAGGCCATAGTACTTCACTAAAGTTAAGCCCTTTAAAGTACTTTTTCTGCCAAATATGGTTTTCAAGTTTCAGTACTAACTGTTGGCATCCTGGGGAAGTTGCATGCCTTTACCATGTGGGAGATTGAAAGATGACAGACTCGGTCTTTTATTTCCAACTATGTTTGAACATGTCTTTGTGTAACATGTTTCTTAGAAATGACTTTGTTGAAGTTCCCAGCAGGAGCCTTGGGGTAAACTTTCTTGGTTATTGCTACTATTCATCTGACACTAAGAAAACGAGTTTGGATGTGATGAGGACATTTCTCCCCTCAAGACCAAATCAGAAATAAAATTATGACAGCTTGTGAAGCTAGCCAAACTCTGTAGGAAAGAAAAAAAAAAAGAAGAACTGATAGGCAAGTTGGAAAAGCAATATCTGATCCTGATGAGAGAGTAAATGATGCTCTGAGGTGTCCAGATTCCTGGGCCTAATGGAGGATCAGGAATTGAGGTATCACTCATTGCTCTTCAGAGACACCCCTTGTCCTAGCAGATAAACCAAGAAAACAGGCTATTATTGTCTAGGGCTGAGGGGGCTCTGCACTGTGGAGCATACTGATGAGTCTGACTACATTCGGAGCTCAAGAATGAAGGTTTCATTTGCTTCTCACCCTTTTTGTCGTTGTTGATGTGCACAGTGCTCATGGGTGGGTGCTGGGTTTGGCAGGGGTGAAAATAAAGTTACTTTTTTTCACTTTGTGTTTTTCACAGAGCTAATTTCTGTGGCAGGTTTGTTCATCAAGGATCTTTCTTTGGTCCTTTGATGGTTTAAATTGCTAAATGTGTTTTCCGTGATGGATATTACACATAATGTTTAACCAAAAGCATTTGATGTTATTTTCCTAAAGTCAATTATTATCTCCCAACTTTTGTATATCTTAAGGCAGGGTATTTTCTTGGTAAGTGATCCAGGCTTATTTTACTTTTTCCTGAAATGTGTACCACTCTGAGATGTTTCAGGGAGCTTGGGAAATATGAATTGACACATCATAAAAATTAAAATATAGGTAGAAATTAATTGGAATAAGTTAATTTTAGTTCTAGTTGGAAATATATGAAGTTCTTTTGCGTTCAAAAAAAATAAAGTGTCTATACATAAAGCAGCAGAGAATTAGACTCTGCCTTTCAATATCTGACTCCCTCAGGATCTAAGTTGTTTTTGATCAGCATATGTTCATAAAAGCAAAGATCATGCATTCTATTTTTACTTTTAAAAGTCAGCATAATTCAGAGCACAGTATCAGGCTCCTAGAAGGTGTTTACTTAGACAGAAAAAAAACTGTGGATTTATCTTAACTTTAGCCTCTGGTACAATTGAAACATCAAATAAATAATGAAAGGTTATATTTTTCTAGCCTATAAAATCATCCAGACAGTTGAATAGGAGCTTCTCCTGAATTATGTACCAGCGTTTACAGTTTGCATCAATCTCAGTTTGAATGCTAATATTATGAAACCTCATTCAACCTTGATTTAGTGGCCAGTACCCTGGGAATACTTGGAAATGGGAAGCTATCCCAAATGGAGGAATTATACCATGAAAGGAATGATGCTGGGTCTAGGAATCAGTCAATTACCGATCAGCGTGGGCTCTGTTAGGATGTAGATTTGCGCTTTCTCTGCCAACCCTCATTGTCTCTACCAGCTATCCCTTTCTAAGTCAACTGTTGGCTTCTTCTAAGTCACCTCTCCACTTTCAATATTGCCAGATTTTGTTACTTCTTTTGTATTTTGTTATATCCTATTTTGTCTCCTTTGTCCTTATGGTTTTATGCCTTTTTTATTTCCTTATAGACATTTTTAGCATTTTAGTGGGGTTTAGGGACCAAGCATAGCTGGAACATGTGTTCAATCTACCATGCTTTCTCAAAATTCCTAATTTTTGTAATAAAATTAGTAACTCTTTACCATGATTGCCTCATATATATCCTACCCAATCTGTTCTTTTCTGTTTTGCTTATGATTTTATAAAATATATTTGGACATGATTTCTTTTTCTTTTTATCATTTATTCTTTTATTTTCTTTATTGTTTCAAGATAAATAATAATAGTTAATACGTTCCATAACAGCATTTTAAAAATAATTATGTCCTAAATGTAGCTGCAGTGTCTTTTGGTTTATCATGTAACTTGAGGTTTTTTTTTTTTCATAGAGCTTTACTTGAAAAAATTTTTTGTTTTACTTTCCATTTCCCATTGTTAGTGATGTTTCTGTGATTGTATTTATTTATAAATAACAAGGTCTAATTTTGACCCGTCTTCTATTCTGGTGACCTATCTTTTCAGAAGACTGTATTATAGTTTATATTATGAAGGAATCATATATTTTCTATCAGGCTTATTCATTTCCTATTTATTTTTAAAATTACTAAATTTTAAAATCATTGTTTCTTGAGAACCTTGTAGACTGAGTTTATTAATTTTACATTAAAATTTCATTGAACTTTTTCAGCTCAACCTGAAAAATTAATGGAATGAAAATGTCTTAGAAGACTGAATTTCATTTTCATTCTTCCTGTAAAAAAACAATTACAAGTAATTGGCATATATGAAGCAATAAAAGAATATGCAGTCAAAAATAGAAAAAAATAAATATATGTCACACAGTTAACTAATAAATACATTATTTTAACATTATGCTATTTCTCTGTGTGTTTTCTATCCTTCCATCCTGGAACATGGAATTAGTCTCTCTTTTTCATTTATTTTTGTCTTTTATATCTTCTATATCTCTCCTTGGTTGGAAGTTCTAATAAAGCATCTATGTATAGTCTTTATAGATGTATTACCTCATGTCCATAAGAATTATAGGGTGATTCAGGATAGGCAAAAAGGGATTTGCCATAAAATTAATAAGCTCAAATTTTGACCCTCATTTATTTTCCAAAACGCTGCTAGGAGTTCTAGAAAAGTTCTTACTAGTTAATTAAAAACAAAATTTATAAGTGTTTTTAAAAAAATATTTTGCTAAAAATTCTCCTTGCCTGGAGAACATAAATTGAACATCTATAAAGTTTCTAGATTCAAGACCTAGATATTCCTTTGCTAGCTATAAATGGCCTAGCTCCTTTTCCATTCTGTACATGAGCTCATGCTGCAGTGAGAATCCAGTGAGAAAAAGTATGCAGAAAATAATGCTGCACACTATGAGAACATTGGCAATTGTTTTAGATTATGAAGGGTTTACTTAATTAAATCGGAAACAAAAGAACATCGATTTTTGATACGTGGATGTAAGATGGAGCCAATTTATAGAAGATTTAAAAATAAAAAGCCAATGGAGGGACATTTGTCAGATTGAGATGAAAATAGGGCAACACTTTTTTTCTGTTTAGTTTTTCAGAGTCAGACAAATATCATCACTGTTGTTTCTAGAACAAAGTGGGCCTTATGCTTTTCTGTAAGCAGACCATGTGGATGAGCTTTCAAATAATCAAGAGGCAACATCTTCATTCCTTTTATATAAATGAAGAAATTGACCTGCTGAAATTTTAACTGGCTTGCTCAAATGTCCACAGGTTTATAAGAGAGAAATTCAGTTGAAATCCATCAGTCTTTTCCAAGAGCCCACAGTCCTGAGCACTATATCGCCCAGCTTCCTCTTGGGCAGCAACTAAAAATAAGATGAGAAGAATCATGCATCCTAGGTAGGACTATATTATATTTAATCAGGTATCAGTTTGTTTGCATGGTTGTCAAAGTGAAGAAAACATCATATAAGACACATTTCAAGTTAAACACTGACAAATTCTAATGATACCTTTTATTAGATTGATGAATCAAAGAGATAAAAATAAATTCAAATTTTTAGATTGTAAGACTGCATGGATAATGAGTTTTTGTCTAATTTAAAGGACTTGGACTATAAGCTCATGAGTTTGACTTGTTCATATGCTACTTTGAATAGCATGAAATATTGATTTAAGTAAATAAGATTAGATTAATGAATCATGCCACAGATACAAAACTTGTTATAACCAAGGAATATTTTGAAAAATATATAAACTTTTAAAAGAAATGTGAAACCTGGACCGGGAGAACATCTTTTACATATTTTAGAGTGCATTTTTATGGGAACAAACACAATAGGATTGGAAATGTATAGTAAATGTGGGAAATAACATCAAATAAGAGATAATACTAATCTAGACTGATGGTACTATGCCCCAAACTGTAGTGTGAGCAACTCAATATGGTACCTGGAGGTTCTTAAGTCAGAACCTCCTGGTAATTCTAAATCAGAAGTCCCTTAGAGTTAGGACTAAGCTGACAATGAAATCAGACATGGAGATAAAGTCATAAAGCAATTAGCCTCAAAGTCATAGAGCAGGTAGCCTGTGAGAGGAGAACTATGAAATGCATAGAATTTCATGCAGAAAAGAACAGAATAGTTGTCTGCATCTTGGGAACTGCCATTAGGACAGTGTTTATAACAAATGGCTGCTTCATCTACTCATGCTTGTGCCCAGAGCTGCTGTTTCAGGAAGCCCTTTTAGTAGCATTCCATGACCAACTTTATTTCCTGTTTCTCTCTAGGTGGGACCACTTTAGCTTAGTTTCTACAAGTAAAGGCAATGACACTGTGTCATTGCGTCCTGCATTTAAAATACAGCAAAAAGCTATTGTGATGGCAACTCACACTTGAAGGCCTTTGCATCAATGCACATGCATTTTACTGAGTATATAACTATTTTAAGTATGCACATATATATTTTAAGAGGAAAAATTCTAAGGATATAATATCTAAGCACACATCCAATGTAAGTTATTTACCCTTGTCAGTACATTAGATTTGGGGGGTGGGGTACTGTGATTCCTTTAGTTAACAGATATTATGATGTTTCTGTTTTCTAGGAGAGAAAAGTAAAAACATAGCATATTTGAAGGATAGTCTTTAGCAAAGGTGAGGTTATCATAATTCCTAATGACTCTTGGTTTTAAGTCAACTACCTTTCCTCTCCTAGATGAGGTAATGAGTGAACACAGATGACTGGATTCCATTCTGCAATAAAACATAAGGAATGCTGGGAAGACATGGAAAGATTACTGATCTCAGGAACCCATGCTGACTAAGTAACCACTGAATTTATTCAGCACAATAAAATAGTGAGAAATACAAATATAAAACAGACACATAAAATTAGATACCTTTGTATTTATCAGATTGGGAAAAACATAAAATCAGATAAATGATGTAGAAATGAAGACAATACTGCCAAAACTGAAAGAGATAAGGAAACAATTTATAGCAGATTTTGATTCTATGGAGTGAATTCATATGTAACCACATGAATAGAATGAAATACTGATTTAAATAAGTAAGATTAGATTTATGAATCATGCCTCAGATATAAAAAATTATTATGGCTAAGAAGTATTTTGAAAAATATACAAACTTTTAAAAGAAACATGAAACCTGGACTGGAAGAACATATTTTACCCATATTAGAGTACATTTTTATGGGAGCAAACACAACAGGACTGGAAATGTATAAAAAATGTGAGAAATCAAGTTAAATAAGAGACAATACTACTCTAGACTGATGGTACTATGCCCCAAACTGTTATGTGAGCAACTCAATATGGTACCTTGAGGTTCTTAAGGAAATTATTTTCTCATTAAAAACCATTAAAATCTGTTTTATTTTACAGTGTTCTTTAGTTTACAAATTATTTTCACTCCCTTTATTCCATGTACATTAGTATGAGGAAAATATATTCAGACATCTAGCCTTACTTAAAAAGAACAGAGACCAAATAGTATGGACCTGTTAGACCATATTTCTGCGAGGCCAGTAAAATTCTCCTCAAGGAAATTGATTTATCTTAAGAAAAGCAGCCCACAGTCTGGATGGTTCAGCAGCTATTAGTGATTGTGGAATGTCAGGTTACATGCTTCCTTTTTGTTATTGTCTATTGGCCTTTCCTCAAATGGTATACAGACACAAAAAGATTCAGGGACGTGTAATGGGATTTTACTCAAATCTTCACTTGTCCATCCTGTGGAGATAGAAAATTACAAACTTTATATCCTTTAGTTCTAGCCTTCCAGAGGGCAACCAAAGCCTGGAACTCTAGCTTTCTTTAGCTACTGTAGCTGAAGCATCCTGAGAAGCTAGTAGTATGTTAGCTAATGAGCAATCGAACGTGTACTCCCCCGGTCCTTTAATTCTCATTAGATGTGATTTGTAAAGCTGGAGACTTTCTGAAGACACGCAAAACACAAACTTTAATCCGAAGACACACAAAACACAAACTTTAATCCACAATCAGAAAAAAAGAATCCCATCCACCTTATGATATTCTTAACCATGTTATACAATATTCTTTTTCTTCTCGAGGTTTCCTTGAGACATCTGGACTTAAAATGATTGTTAGCCTTCCTAAAATGTGACACTTAACTACTAAGCAACACTTAAGAAGCTGTGATGAAAAACTGCATTCACTGCTTCACTGGCATCATTCTGTATCTGTAATTCGAAATAAATAGACTTCATTTTCAGAAAGCATGTAGATGCTTTTCTAGGTTTCACCCTTTAGGACTTGGCTGTAAAAATAACATGTTACTCTCCTAAAAGCAATGTAAGTATGAAGGTTTTTCTGACAGCTAAAAGCAACCTGAATTTAGGTGGGTGAGTGGGTGGGGCATGGAGCTCCTATTGGAAGGAATTCCATTCCCTGCACTGTTGAAAGGTCCCAGAATCTCGTCCCCAGGTCTTCTCAGGGTGCTGCACTCTGCTTCCCTTCCACTCTCCCCTTGTTCTGTCTTCTCTTTTCCTCCTCCTTTTTCCTTTTTGCCCTTGCTGTTTCCATTCCTTAATACAAGACCACCTTACCAAAGGAAGTCATTAAGGTCCAGGCTCCTTCTGGAATCTTTTAGATTTCCCAGTTTTACTATATTCAGGAGGTATTGGGGAAAAATTAGAAACCAGAGTAAACATTTCATCCTCTCTTAAAATGGCAAAGCTCAAGTACACCACACACTGTGATAATTATTTCCCTACTTCGACACCCCAATTTTATTTGCCTAAGAAATTTCGATTACCCTAATTTACATACCTCAGACTTCTATCTTCTGAACTTATTACCCTAACTGTGTTTTACTTAGAGAGTATTTGCCTCTGTAAGCCCTAGAATTTATTACAAATCTTTCCCCTATTGGCTGATGATATAGGATGCCAAACCCAAAACTCCCTTTCCTAACCTCGTTTTCCTCTTGGTTACTGTAGAAATTGTGTAATATCATTTTATAGTACTGTTTGTGTCCTGCACATCTGGATTTGAAGAGATATCCGTGATTTCCATTTATTATTTTTTTCTCCACAAGATCTACAACTACTTAGGAAGTATCTTCAGTGTTCCAGGCACTCTGCCATGTATTTGAGATAGAAGATGACTAAAGTATGTGATTCGGGTAACCATCAGTCCCTGTCACTTTTGATCCATGTTTCATTTATGATAAAGATACATTTTCACTTATCAAAATCGATCTTTATGCATGTTTACCAATGAGGGATTCATCATAATTTTCTTTCAATGAGAAATCTAGACATATTTTTAAACACAAAGTCAGCATATGGACTGACTCTCCCACGTCCATTTCCCAAATGGCAATTACAAGTGCCTAATTGGCTTTAGGGAAACTGAAGAGAGAAGCCAGAAATATCAGGAAGATGGATCAAGAACTAGAGTCAGCGTCCCCTGCTTTGCTTTGTGGTTTCACTACATGAACTGAAGTTACTAGCTTGCCAACTCCAAGTGCAATTTAATTTAGATCACAATTGACGTTTAGGTTTGGAGCAGGAGAGAAAAAAATCAATGGTATGTGAACACTGAAACCATAAATAGTAACAAGTGGAAATCCCAAACCTCAAATGCTTTTGAAGCATGTTGTAAAATCCTTCAAAAACATATGCAAGAGTATAATAGACAAAATAATCATGGAAAGTTGGTACATAGGCCTTAAGCCACAGAGACCACTATTGGATATTTTGTTATTGTTATTCTGTAATACTTCAATGTAATTTCTGGCATAGAAAAATATGCATGTGTTTAAAGAGAAGAAAAATGTGCTTATTTTATTAGTCTTAATTATAAGGGAGAACAAAAAGCACTTGGAATTTTTTTAATGAATTCATCTCATTCACCAAAATCAAGAGTCCAGAAATTGCTTCTAGCTTAAAAATGCATTTTTTTTCCTCTAAGATCTGGGCACCGATTTTGATGAATGCTCTCAAGTTAATCACCCATATAGGACTTCTTGAACATTACTCCGACATTGAGTGCTGTCTCTGTAACTTGATGTTATAAAACCTGGAAGGCATATTTATAGCCTAATCCAGATGGACAAAAGCAAAGTACAATTATTCCTTTAAAAGTCGACCTTTGCATACAGATTACGATGGATTGCTTCCAAGATTCAAATGGAGAAATGAACTTACTTCTCCAATTGTCGTGCATTCATTATGGACCTATTGGACCTGGTGTTGGGCAGTGCTAATTAGTGGCATGTCTGTGTTAAAAGTTGGATTCACAGCCTGATTTGCAAAGTGGCAGCAGGAAGAGTTGTTATGAAACTAATTACAGCTATCAGAGATGGTGCTATTTTAAACAGGCTGTGAATTTAGTGCCTCCGCAAAAGCCAATGAAAATCATCTTACAGTTGACAACGAGCATTCCCATGTAAACACAGGAATATATGTGTGTTTGGGCATTTTTACATAGAAACTATGCGATTCTTTCTCTTAAAAAATTAAAAGGAAGCTCATTAATTTTGACTTCTATTAGAAGTTAGATGGTAGAGAGAAATTTTTGATCTCTTTTACATACACACACACACACACACACACACACACACACCTTAAAGACTCCATTGTTTTTATTTTGTAGTGTCTATAGATTTTATATATATTTTTCAGAATCTTTACTATTATCATCTGCTGTGAATTCTTCATAAATGTTAAAGATCTAACTCTTACCACTCTTATCAAAAAGTCTGTATCTCAGTATTTACAGAGGAATAACTGGGGCTCAGGTAAATTCATTTTTTTTCTAGTCCTCAGTCCACTTGGGGCAGCCTAGAAATGCAAAATTATGTATTTCTGGCTCTATAATTTTTATAAGGAATAAAATAATTTCTCCCTGAAGAATCTGATTATGTAGTTCTAATGATATTGGGATGTATAAAAAATGTTTATCCCATATATAAGCCAGGAGAATGTGTTGTAGAATAAGCAGATTTTCTAATAGATATTAACTTGTCATTTTCTAATGACCATTTCTGCGCTATGCTATATAGGATCACTCTTCATGCTATATTGCAGTGACTTTAACCTCTTTTTGACCAAATCCTTAACTTTTAAATCACTTTACTATATTAGTAAAGTTTTATTCTGTTGTTCAAGATTAATCCAGTTCATTTTAAAGAATCTCTTTCATTCTCCCTTCCAAAGTCTTCTTTTTCCTAACATAGGCTAGTGTTGTAACTATAGCCAACTACATGTGGGAACAAGCCACGGACAAGCTCTTCTCTTTTTCCCATTTCCAAAAACAAGTTCTGTCATGGTAAGAGTAAGGTAAAAAGTAAAGGGGCAGTAAAGAAGAAGGACAAAATGTTGGATGGAGTTGGGGTGATTTCTGTTCTTAGCTAAGCCTGTTCTTCTAACAGCTTGACCTATGGTCTTATTGAGCCCAGGAGGAGATTCTAATGTATAGTTATATCCTAGTCAATTCCACAAACATCTTTTGAGTTTCTGCTAAGTAATAGCTACTCAAAATATTGTAGATATAATTGGAGATAACTAAAACATGTTTTTATGGGGCTCAAAAGCAGAATATTTAAATTGAAAAATATCTAATAAAGGGTTGATGATTACGGAAGCATTTTAAACATGATTTATATATAATAAGTAATACACAGGTACTTCTTAAACTTTAATATGCATTTAAATTATAGGGTGTTATGCATTTTAATATAAAGTACAGATTCTGAGTCAGTTGGTCTGGGATAGGGCCTGAGATTCTGCATTTCTATTAATATTCTACTGGTCTTTGAAAGATACTTTGAGTAGCAAAGGCTTAGAAAATCCTGTGAATTACATTTCTGAGAAATATTGAAGGATATCTGCAAATCTCAATTTAGGATGAATGTTATTTCTGTGCCATCTGTCCCCTACCTACCATAAAAGAAAAGTATTCTGACAAGGTATTATTTCAAGAATTCTCATTGCTTATTTAAAAAATGAGAAAATAATACCTGTAAATTTACAGAGAGTTTAAGTGACAAGCACATTGCCAGTGGGTAAGTTGGCAGGTATTTCAGAATTGGACCCGACAACTGGAGTAACCTCGCTGTTCAATCTCAAGTCTTGACTTTTACCATTTTAGGGGCTGTTAACTGAAGGGTAGAGAAGTAAACCAAGTCCCGCATCTCAATGATGAATGGCCCTGAGGTCAGCTGACCGTCCATCTGCTGCTGCAACCCTTAGACACATTTCTCTGTAAAGTAACCTAATGCAGATGCTTTTAAATCATAGTATTGGCATTTGGCCTCATTTGCTGTGAGAGAAACTTAAAGGAGTGCCTAATTCTCTTTTATTTTAGCTTTCAATTTTCTTAATCCTGCCCCTGGCCCTCCTTCTTTCTGGAACTGAAAGAGTTTGGCCTCGCTGAGTGTAGCCATTCTGATTAATTCACACTCACCCTTTTAGCATATGCATGAATCCCACAAAGTCTAATGATTCCATCCACACGGTAGTGAACATTACATCAGTTGCAGATCTCTCCCCTGCTGTTCATAGAGTTTAAAGTCCAAGTTCCTGGGTGTGTTTAGCCATTAAAGGATTTTACAATATGGAACAAAAAGGATGAAAACTCAATTGCCAGAATGATTTAAGAGCTCTTCACACCGCTTGAGCTAAACACCCCATCTCTCAATGATAAGCTTTAGGGTAGTTAATTAAAACCTTCACCTTTTCAATCTTGAATGGCATTGAATCCCAGAATATTTCTTTCCCAAAAGAATTAACTTTATGGGCTAGGGGAGAAAAAGGCAACAAGAATCATATTATATAGCCCAGTTAAACAATATATATATGTATAAATTTTTATACCAAAAGACAATTTCAAAATAAATTAGTGGCTTTAAGAAACGTGTAGACTATACTTGTTAAATTAGGAGGAAACAAAGTTGATGTTAGTTTGGGTTTTAAATGCCTAGCCTTGTTCTACCTCTAAAGTCTTAGCTTCCAACAAAACTTTTATCCAGTAAGGAATTCTTTATTGTTAGAACTTTTTTATGAGTTTGAAACGTATTCTATATGCATAATGATCCTAAGTCAAACTTCCCTGATTGCCACTTTATGTAAACTATGTGAAGTTTGAACCACAGTAAATCAAAATTCAATCCCTTTTTATAAGTGTCTGGACACTTCCATATTTCAACTTAGTTCAAATCAATCACTTTTCACAACATTTTGCTTCCATAATTTCTAATACATTTAGCCTTCAGCCATGTCTGGGCTCTCACTTCTATAAATGACCCTCCCACTCAATTCTTACCTCTGTTTTTTACATTTAAGACTATTTTACAGAATGCATAGTTTGCAAAGTTTTATCTATAAAAAAGAAAAACTTCTTAGATGCACTATCCAAACTATTTGCTTTTGTAAAATAGCATATTTTCAAACAGTGTTCTTCTTTATTTTCATAGCACTTCTATATCTAAGTTAATATTATAATATGTAATTTACATTAAAATCTCCACACAGAGATGTTAAAATATGTAAAAGTTACATATATCTTAATGTAAGTTTGGAATTATGCTCGTGGTTTCTGAATTTGTAATCTGTTATACAAAATACTAAGACCCAAAATAAGAAACATGTGACAGTTCCCAGGAGTAGTCAATACTATCACTTGATGAGAATGGTTGGGAATAGAAGAGGAACAAAAGGCATATTGTTTAAAACATGCTGCTGAGATCTTGAGCATGCATCAGCAAGTTGAGAAGGTGGTTGGGAAACTTTTGAATAAGCAATTGAATATTTGGAAATTAACTTATCAGTGTTTTCACTATGTGAACCCTCATTTCAGAAAAGAGCTTGGAGGCATCTGCCCACATTAATTCCCACTGTCATTCCTACATATTCACTTCAGATCAATTTAGAATACATTGGTAGAGTTGTGGGGCTTTGCATTTACCTCATGAAACCAGAGACTTTTCACTTTTAATTACAAGAATTAATCTATATTTCAAGAGTGCTTTATAAAACATATGCCCATCCTATAGCAGACAAATAGGAAATTTCTTAGGCCATGTACCTGCCAGAATTTGCTTTGATGATAAAGTGATAGCAGACATAAAAAATGTGTTTCTTCTTTCATACTTAATGAAGTAGTAACAGTTGTAGACACTAAGATATTAATCTTCTAGAGGAGTGCTTTTTCATTCTTGGCTGTATTTTTGAGTATATGGTAGTTTCTGGTAGTTATTCTTTTTTAAGGACTGAACTTTTCAGGAATTTTACTTTTTGATAAGCATGACTAATTTCATCTCTAAGCTATTTTAAAAGACTAAATATACCTAAATTCATAAAGCTAGAATTGGGGATATAGATGAACTAAAAGTTTTCCTCATTATCTGTACTCTGAAGGTTATCTGCTAACAAACCCCCAGGACTTACATACCCAAGGGAAAAAAAGAGTATTGTATACATTTTGATCATTTCTGCTCATTCTTTGATTTACACAGCTATTTGTACATACATTCCATTATTCATTAATATACCACTGATGATTTTATTATTCTTAATGGTTAATGGTCTTTTGTGCTTCAGGTGCTTTGTTGGGTCCATGTAGAGTAACGTGAATTAGAATAAGTCCTTTCTGCAAAGGACTTACAGTTGCATAGTAGTGGAAGTTATCAGAGCTCAAAACATGGTATCATGTAGCAGATGGAATTTTCACTGACTCTTGAGGCATGCTTAAGTGACAGGCAGATAAGGAAAGAAAACACAGTCAAAGGAATAATGTGATTTAAATATGGGATTCAAGTGCAAGTCCCAATTTGAGACTGTGGAGAGTGGATTATGTATAGGATTGGAGAAAAGGGCATTAGGATAAATAGTTGGAAGTAATATCAGGCAAGATTTGGAGGAGGGATGGGAAGTGGTGGTGAGGGATTCTCAGTATCTCTTTCTTTAATATTTTCTTCCCATTTATTTTCAATGCCTCATTTCCCCCTTCATCTCTGGATATGTAGAAAATACAGGTGGTAGCTACTAGAGTAAAGTAAAGGTTGGCTCACAGAATCAGCATCACGACTGCTCTGGGAGAATTTGGGAAGCATTTTGGTCTAAGTGTTTATATCCGCATCTCTCTAGACTGCAAAGACTCCTGCTGTAAGAGACAGCTGTGGAGAAGTAGCCCTGCAAATATATAGACAGTCCAGCTGAATCAAGAATTCTTGTCCACCCAGTTTAGTCCATCACAAAAAATTACAGAGCCCCATTCTTTTTATCTGAGTGATGATAGCCATGTTCTCTTCTCTATGTAGGAGAAGTTTACCAGGTCCGGTTATTTCCGGGATTTCCTTTGGAGCTAAGTTCCATAGTTCTGTGACTACTTGCTCATTTTTATTGTATCCTGAGTAATGAATAGAAGTAACACTTCTAAAAAATTTAGTCTGATGTGTCTAACATGTGATTCACTCCTGTCAGATATAGAGGGTGTCCGAAAATGTTAAGAGTGATGGGCAGAAGAGATCACTGGGTTCCTGTCCAGGACACATTTCCAAACTTACATCCAACTTGCATTGTCTTTGAGTTTCTTGAAACTCTGTAGTGATAGAAGACTGATAGCATTCTAAATAATCCTCGTTCATAAAAATGCAAATTCTGTCAGGCGGAGATTCAGTTAGTCATTGTCTTGGGGCTATTAATCAGTTTATAAATTTATCTTAGCCTTCCTAGTACCCTAAATGTCTATGTGTTTTTAAATTCTCTTTTGAACCTGTTCAAACAGTTTACTAGTTCCCTCATAATCAGTTAAATCGTTTCTTTGATAAAACTTCATCCTGTACTTGTTTAAGAGTCATGATTTTATTGTAACAATATTCTTTAAGGAAGGAAGGTAGCGGGAAGGGCTCCTGCTCCCACACCCTGCTGTTACAATTTACCAGGGTAGAAACAGGGTAATTTTTCTTATACTCCGCTTCTCCTCCTACATTATAATGGAATAACAACCACAGGTGGATTAACTAAGAAGATCTTATACTACAGTCAACAAATAATACGAAGTACATGTGGTTGTCAATAAATAGAATAAATACAGCAGCAAAAGTTGTTAAAATTACATCAGTCAAGGACCTCAGTCTTCAATATAATTCATGTATCTTCATCAGTCTCAAACTGTGAGTAAAGATTTCCTTCCCCACTTCTCATTTTTCTTTTTTTTTTTAAATTATATTTTAAGTTCTAGGATACATGTGTAGAACGTGCAGGTTTGTTACACACGTATACATGTGCCATGGTGGTTTCCTGCACCCATCAACCTTTTATCTACATTAGGTATTTCTCCTAATGCTATCCTCCCCTAGCCCCCGACCCCTGACAGGCCCCAGTGTATGATGTTCCCCTCCCTGTGCCCATGTTTTCTCATTGTTCCACTCCCACTTATGAGTGAGAACATGCACTGTTTGGTTTTCAGTTCCTGTGTTAGTTTGCTGAAAATGATGGTTTCCAGCTTCATCCATGTCCCTGCAAAGGACATGAACTCATCCTTTTTAATGGCTACATAGTATTCCATGATATATATGTGCCACATTTTCTTTATCCAGTCTATCATTGATGGGCATTTGGGTTGATTCCAAGTCTTTGCTATTGTGAATAGTGCCACAATAAACATACGTGTGCATGTGTCTTTATAGTAGAATGACTTACAATCCTTAGGGTATATACTCAGTAATGGCATTGCTGGCTCAAATGGTATTTCTAGTTCTAGATCCTTGAGGAATCACCACACTGTCTTTTACAATCGTTGAACTAATTTACAGTCCCACCAACAGTATGAAAGTGTTCCTATTTCTCCACATCCTCTCCAGCATCTGCTGTTTTCTGACTTTTTAATGATTGTCATTCTAATGGGCGTGAGATGGTATCTCAGTGTGGTTTTCATTTGCATTTCTCTAATGACCAATGAAGATGAGCTTTTTTTCATATGTTTGTTGACTGCATAAAGACAGCAATTTTCAGTGAACCCAAATCAGATTTCCAAGAGATGTTTTATTGCAAAAACTTCAAAATAAATCATCGTGTCTTTCAGTTGACAAATTTCTGACTGAAAAATAAACTAAATGCAGAAAGGATTGAGAGGTAGAGGCAGAAGGGCAGAGAGGGAGCAAGGTGGAGAGAGACACGAAGGGAAGGAAGGAGGAAAGAACAAAATAAAAAAACATACAATGAATTACTACCCTGATTGCCCCATTTAGTATAGTCCTCTTTAGGGGCAGTGATAGAGAAGATAAAATGCTAGGAGGTAAATTGAATCAAGATAGCATTTTTTAACTTTTCAGCCTTTACGTAACTAGGAACTGAGCAATTCCTACCCTTATCTTATTAATTGAAGAAAAACTATTTGTCATCAAGCCTTTCTAATTATCTGCTCACACAGCATACCACTTTGCTGGACCATCCCCCAATTTCTTAAGTGTTTTTGACATTAGATTTCAAAACTTTTTATTCCTAAACCATGACCATCCTTGGCTTGCTGCAACCTTCGCTTCTACTACAGGATTTTAAAATCTAGGTTAAAATAATTAAATTTGAGCTGTCCAACATTCTGTTTAGAGAATGCAGTATGTTTTGACAGCTCTACCCATTATGAGTTATTATGATTCAGTTTTCTTGAGAAAGATTTCCATGGCTTAAATTTTTCAAATGAGTCATTCTCCTTGTACTACGTAAAACATCTTTACTTTATCCTTAAAGGACCACAGTTTTACATGTGATTCTCTTTCTTGTGAATACATTCTTTAAAAATATTACATAATTATTGTTAGCTCATAAAAGAAACTATCCTAAGTTTGATGATCCCCTTGAGGGAAACAGATACAACAACTCAGAACCAACCTGTATTCATCTTTGGTGTCAGATTGGAACACATTGGAAAATCTGACTAATTTTTTATATTTGTACTTAAAGGAAGTGAAAATCAATGTAGGGACTTTTGTTACAATGATGATAAGCTAAAATTAAAGTTAGAATTTTTGGAGAAAAAGATTTAGTAGTTTTATATTATTTACTATGACCATTGTAACAAACAAAGGAACATATAACAGCATATCTAATGCATTGCAAATTCAGTTTTCAGATATTTTTATGTATTTTCTCATTACAAAAATATTAATAGTGCAAATAAGTCTGGAGAACAGGAAAGTGCCGAGAGAATATTAAAATCACCGGTAATTTCACTCTTTGGATACAGTCACCACTGCCATTGAGATTTGTATCCTACAAGGATATTTTATACACATACGCATATTTTATATTCTTTAGCCTGCTCTTAATGTTAGTAATTATGAACACTGTTTTCTTAAATAAAAAAAAACCCAAATTTTTGAAATGTAACATTTATCAGCTGCATAGACTGTATTGTATAGGTGATTCTGATATGGACAGGAGACAGGGAAATACTGGGAAGAAGAGGGTGGTTCTTTGGCAAAGGCCCCACTCTCATTCCTAAAGACTCACAGCCCTAAATGGGAACAGGCATTCCTGTTTTTGTGCCCTAAAAGTTGCCTTTTGGCCACCACGCCCCCTATCCTGTGCCCATATAATCCCCTAACCCCAGGCTCCAGAAGCAGACCTACAAGTCAGCAGACCAGCAGCAGGAAGGTGGAATGACATGGCAGAGAAAGAGAGAAGAGGAAGAGCATCTGAATGCCAAGAGGAGTTTGCCTGGGCGAACCAGACTCCAGAAGAAGATCACCTTCCTACTCCTTCCCCATCTTCCAGCTTCCCATCCATCATGCTGAAAGCCACCTCCACCACTCAATAAAACCTAAAATTCATCCTCAAGTCCGTGTGTGACCCAATTTTTCTGTGATGCTGGGCAAGAGCTCAGGATACAGAAGGCTGTCATATTGTCCCTCTGCCCTTGCAAAAAGGCAGAGGGTCCACGGAGCTGCTTAACCCTCAAGCTGTCTGTGGATGGCAAAGCGGAAGGAGCTTTGTAACATTGGGGTTACAGGCACCCACCCCTAGACACTGGCATGGGGCCAAACCCTAATGCTGAGCAGCAGGGTGACCGAACAGGTAAGCCACACCCTTGTCACACGTCTTGAGAAAAGGATCAGGGAACTCTCCCATATGAATTCCACAGATAATTTATGGTTTGAAAATGTACTTTTTCGTCAACAATTAATTACAAAGAATACTTCATTAAAAATTCACATATATGGATATACATGTATATATCTGTGTTTGAATGCTTTTACATATTTTGCCATGACTCAATCCCACAAGTAAAATTGTTTCATCAAAAGTTAGGTGCTGGGGTGCGGTGGCTCATGCCTATAATCACAGCACTTTGGGAGGCTGAGGTGTTTGAGAGGTCAGGAGTTCGAGACCAGCCTGACGCAACATGGTGAAACCCCATCTCTACTAAAAAGAGAAAAAAAAATTAGTTGGGCACGGTGACACACACTTGTAATCTCAGCTACTTGTTAGGCTGAGGCAGTGAATAGCTGGAACCGGAGGCGGAGGTTGCGGTGAGCTGAGATTGTGTCACTGCACTCCAGCCTAGGTGACACAGCGAGACTCTGCCTCAAAACAACAACAACAACAACAACAAGATATTCATGTTTCACTTTATAGATTTTAGCCAGCTAAGAAAATTCAGATGATTTGGCAGTCAAAAAATTCTGAGCTGCTTCCTACCCAAGAAGGACTGAACATTACCTACTATAAGTTCTTTTGGTCTGCACTGCCAGTTTACCCTCTGGGATTATCACAGCATTTTATGTACTCAGCAAGAGGAATAGGATGAGTTACATTTAAAAAGAATTCCTCTTGGCGGGCAAACATTTGTTAAGCACCCATTAGGAAAAGAATCATTCCATTTTAAGGTATTTTGTAAATGATTTTCTAAAACATATTTTTGACTTGAAAAAATAAGTTTTAATATTAATTAAATATATTTAACCAAGAGTTTGGTTAACTATTATTAAGGAAAAACATATTATTCAAACTAAAAAATGTCAATAATAGTTTAAAAATTTGGTCTTTAAAAAATACTGCACTAAATATGGCGGGGGGGGGTGCTTAAATTTGAACATATTTTTATCTGAAGTTTGTATCCGACCTGGAAACTGATAGATAGATGTTTTGTTGAGCATGAAGAAGGAAAAGGAGAAAGAAAATGAAGACATGAGAACAAGAAGGAGGAGAAGAAAAGAAAAGGAGGAAAGAAATGGAATAGGAGAGTGGATGGGGAAGGGAGTAGAGTGAGGTGGGGGAAGGAAGAGACAGGGAGATCCTAAGCAAAGGTGATCACATCTTTTTAAATTCTCACTGTTGACAAACCAAGTCCTTCCCTTGGCTGTTCCTTTCCTCAACTTCTCCGATTTCTGTCAAAAATGGTATTCTCAAATGGAGTAAGAAATAGCCCCCTTAGGGAAAATTGCAATTAAATGTCTTGCAAATTAAGCAAACATAGTGCAAATTTCAAGATTATCAAGGGTCATCTTAACAGTCAGTAGATAACCACAGAGTGCTGTAATTATGAGCAACGCCTTACCATTCTGCTTCAAAAGCACAGTGAATTCAGATACACAGTACCTGAAAAAGTGTCCTCTAGGGTAATTAGAAGCATCACAAAAACTTACTTCCATGGAGCTTAGTTTTGGAGTCTCTTATGCTCCTGGCTTGTATTTATAGCTCTATTTTTAGGAAACATTTGGCAGTTGATATGTGTGCATGCACTCATGTGTGTCTGTGTGTGTATGTGCGCACATGTGAGAATCTTTGAGCAAGAATAAGAATGTCATGATGATGGTGCCTGGACCCTTTGTTTTCTGGGGATTTAGCTATTTAATTAATTAATTAATTAAATTCTGCGCAACCTCCTTTCCAGTGAGTCTAATAATCACCTCTTAACCACATCAGCAATCATTTATAATTGTATGTAAAAAGTTGCTGAAGACATTTTATGTTACAAAATTCACAAATTAAGGTGTGTGTTTGGCATTTGGAAAATACTAAATTATCAAAGCAGACAGTAGTCATGGATAAACAGATATAGACAGGAGAGTATTTCTTTCCATGGTTCACACAATGTTATTGATTGATGTTGATGTGACTGTTTCTGCCTCATCAGGGGTTGGGATGAAAGATATAATAGGGTTGTGTTTGCAACCTATTTTTTTTAATTAAGATCTCAAACACTTAGGCATTCTAACCACCTGTAGTTTATTTGCCTCCTGAGCCATTCTTGCCTGAGACATAGAAATGATGATTTCTTTTTTTGGAGATTCCAGATATGGCTAACTCTAAAAAGAAAAGGGGGACAAGTAATCAGCATAAAGAACTGAAATAGAGAAAAATAGCTATACCTGAACTTGAAAATTTGCTTCTGCTGACAAGCAATATAAAAAGGAAATCCTATGACCTTAACACAACTACTGAACTTTTCAAAAAAATGATTCTCCAAAAATCACAGATTTTAGACACTAAAAAAAGATAAATGATGAGTGAATGGCATCAGGTGTCCTTCAATATTCTTGGCAATACCCTGGAGTTCCATTTGTATTTCACTATACTCGGCAGTGAGGTGAGCTATGCTAAGCCTTTATCGAATTTGTAGTTAAGGTGCTGGATAAATAATCAGTATCTGCATAGCTTGCCTTCTGGGGCAATACTTGTTTACCAAATGTATTTTCTTGAACAATCTAATAGTGGAGTCAAATAGCTTTAAACAGAACAAAAAGAATGAGGTAATTTATTTCAGCATTTTCTCTACTGCTTTGTTTAGAATTGCTTCAATATACATCCCGATTTTTACTCAGCTATAAAGAAGCACTCTGGATGCCGTGATTTTCCAATATTGCTGTTTAAAAATATCAAAATTGTAATGATAAAGTGCAAAGTAAATCTAATAGATACAATGAGAAATGACTGAGTAAAATTTCAAGTAATAATTCACTTGAGGACCTGCTGATGTCAGAAATGTGGAGTGAAGCCTGAGTTATTTATATTTAGCAGAATTCGAAGAGTCAACTATCACACCTTTCCAACTCAAGTGTATTGTCCTTTCTGTATCTATCTTGAAAATTGTCAACAAAGAGTAAAAAAATTACCAGCTAACAGAAAAAGCAAAAACCCCAAACCCAATTATTCTTTGGAATCATTATTCCTTGCAAGGTTCTTATCCTTTGCTCAAAACTGTTGTATTATGTACTTTTAAGCTAAAATCAAAGCTACATAAATTTATTTTGCAAATAATCAAGTAGCTAAGAAAAGAAAAATATACACTGGTGTAATCAGTTCTTATACCGTGTTCTTTCTGTATCAGATAATCCTCCTGAGATGATGAGAAGATTTATGTTACATTTCTTTATCAATTTTCTAAACGAAGGGAAACCTTATAAAATATTTGAGTTTTTTTTTTCCAGGCATATGTGCTAGTGACACCACAAACTAGAGGTATCATGAATTAATTGTGTTTTAGACTGGAATGTTGATTCGGGCTAGGATGAGACCTTGAGTGAGAATAGGGTCTCCACCCCTAATCTGCACCTGATCTTCTGATCCTAGCTGCCTGGACAGCTTCATCCTGTGCCCCCACATCACTCTCACTCCCATACTTGATCACCTGATTTTTCACATCTACTGTCATGGCGAGTTAATCTCAGCCTGATTTGCTTTCTGTTTTTGGATCTGAAGACATTGCCTCCTGTGCCTTTGCTCTCTCTCCTGGTTCCCCATCACTCATAAACACCATTGTTCATTGCAATCTAAGTCTCTACTAAGGAAAGGAAATGTACTGGGAAATTTTCTGTAGTGGGAGCATGAGTAGTCTTCCTGCCTTACTCTTATTAATACAGAGAGTAATATTATCAACGACAACAAAAGAACTCCTGCTATGCAAGTAGTCTAGCTCATTCTCTTATCTTATTTTCTATTCCGTGTGCCATCCAATACAAGGCTTTCCAAATATATAAAATTCACTAATTAATATTACATTAGTCTGTGGTAAGCTGAAGGGCTGGGCTCAGTAGAATTATCTTAATAATGATTTCTTCCTACATTAGAACTGGAATATAGAGAATGGAATCTGAATAAGTATTGTGATAAATATTGTGTGTTTCAGTTGCAGAATTCATTTAAGAAAGGGGAATTGTATTTGAAGGGTCTTTAGCCAGGAACACTATTCAAAACTTGATGCAGGCTGATTGGATAAACTACTGCTTCACTGAGTCTATACAGTTTTCTTTCGACAAAATAAATGTAGATGTCTTTCTACTTTTTTCTGTCTCTCTCCCTGTGTGTATATATATACACATAAACACACACACACACATACGTATATATATATATACACACCCACAAGTATAACACAAGTGTATATATATATATGTGTGTGTGTGTGTGTGTGTGTGTGTGTATATTTCAGTATAAAACAGGAGGGCCGATTGATTAATAATACCTTTATATTGTGGTCTCATCAGTACTTGTGCTTGGGGAAAAAAAATCCTCAAATATTTTATGAAGTTTTCCTCAGTTTAAAGAAATCATAATGAAATATAACAGAAACTTGCTTATGATGTCAAGAGGATTATCTGATTTAAAAATGATCAAGGCATACACTCACACATAGTTGTGTGCCACTTAATGATGGGAACACATTCTGAGATATAACCTCAGTGGGTGACTTTTTCACTGTGTGAACAACATAGCATGGACTTACAGAAACCTCGATTGCATATCCTACTGCACATCCAGGATATTTGGTATGGCCCATTGCTCCTAGGCTACAGAACTGTACAGCAGATTACTGTACTGAATGCTGTAGGCAATTGTAACACAATAGTATTTGTGTATCTAAGTATATTTAAACAGAAAAGGTTTATATTTAAGCATAAGCATAGAAAACATAAACATTAAAACATATTTGTGTATCTAAGTATATTTAAACATAGAAAAGTAACAATAGAGTAGTATATAGGGCCACTGTTGAATATGTAGGCCATCACTGACCAAGTTTGGTTACAGTGGGCATGATGTACACATGGACAAGCAGGATTCTCAGGGGATGTGCTCCCCCACTGCCTTTGTTTGTTTGTTTGTTCTTTCTGTGTCTCTTCATTCATTCCAGAATAAATTAATTTTCTTAGCATAAGGAGCAGACTCTCAGCATTAGAGTTTCTCTGAGGTCTTAATAAAAATGAAAATGTCTTTACACCCATCCAAACTACTGAATCAGGATAGCTAGAAGTAGCACCTTAAGGAAGCACCCAAAGAAATATTTTTTATGATAAACTTGAGGAAAATTAACTAAGAAAGTCCAGGTTTTTGGCTTTATTCACCCTTTCACACTCATTCCTGATTCATATTGTGTGCATGTGTGTGTATATATATATAATATATATACAAGTATGTGTATATGTATTATATACATATAATATATAGTGGAAATGTATATGTATATAATATATGTATAATTATATATACATGTATATGTGTATGTATATACATATATATATACATGTATATGTATACATACATATATACATATACATATACATGTATATATACATGTATATGTATATATGTATATATGCATGTATACATGTATACGTATACATGCATATATACATATATATATGTATATGTATATATGTATATATGTATGTATACGTATACATGCATATATATACATGTATATATAATATATATACCAACAACTTGTACAAGTTTTAAGTGTGTGTGTATGTGTGTGTTTGTGTGTGTATATATATATACTTATTATATATATACTCATTATCTAATAGATTCCATTATCTAATGGATTCTTCCCTACACCCACAGAAAAACCATACAAGTGGTGGAAATTACAATTACCAAAAAAAAAATTGTACTAAGTGTTGAATGATGTGAATTGCATTGGCAGAATAACCACTTACCACAATAATAGGAGGATAAATTGATATGATCCCATCATTACATGTTGCTCTATAAATACTGTAAGACATTTTAATATCTGAAGTGTGATGGTCATACAATGTTTATGCATATTGTTAAAAATGTATTACAGTATTTGGAGTCAAAAATAAATAAAATGCAAGCAAAACACAAGTACTGTGTTACAGAACAGATAATACATTAATACATGAACATATTTAAAACTACATTATTTTTGCAAGGTATTCACCAATGCTGGGTGATTTGTAAAGTGAACACGTCATTGGAAAACAACATAAATCATTGCTTCTTAGAGTCCTGTATGCAAAGAAACATCTAAAATATGTTTTTATTTGCAACTTAAGTCAATTTCCTTTTCTAATTAAAAAATAACTGATAAAATTATGGTATAATTATTATGTCATCCAAAAGTTACAAATTGCTCTATGCATTTTTTTTTTGAGACGTAGTCTCATTCTTGTAGCTCAGGCTGGAGTGCAGTGGTTGCAATGGCAAGATATTGGCTCACTGCAACTTCCACCCCTGGGTTCAAGCAATTCTGCTGCCTCAGTCTCCTGAGTAGCTCAGATTACAGGTGCCTGTTACCACATGCAGCTAATTTTTTGTATTTTTAGTGGAGATGGAATTTCACCATTTTGGCCAGGCTGGTCTCAAATTCCTGACCTCAGGTGATCTGCCTGCCTCGGCCTCCCTAAGTGTTGGAATTACAGGCATGAGCCACTACGTCTGGCCCACTTTATGCTCTCTAATGTTAAAAATATCTCCTAATTCCTTGGGAAAGTTCACTCACATATTTTAATAGCTACACATGGTATTAATATTACATTAACATATGATAAGCTGCAGGGCTGGGCTCATTAGAATTATCGTAATAATGATTTTTTTCCTACATTAGAACTGGAATATAGAGAATGGTATCTGAATGATAAATATTGTGATAAATACTGTGTGTTTCAGTTGGAGAATTCATTTAAGAAAGGGGAATTGTACTTGAAGGATCTTTAGCCAGAAACAGTGTTCAAAATATGTTGCAGGATAAACTACTGCTTCATTGAGTTTATTCAGTTCATGGAACTTATTCGGTGTACAAGGTAGCTTTATGATTTTTATAATAAATAATAACATATTGTTGTAGTGATGTCAATAAATTATATTATGCAGTAAGTATCTTTTCACCTGTATAATTCAAGTTTAGGCTTTTTATATTTTTCACCTCTTCCATTTCTCATGCATTTGTACATATATGATAATATTTTCATTGTGCCATTCCAGCGCTCAATAACCACCACAATCTATTTGTCTTCTTTTGGATGCAAAGATGCCAGACCACTGGCATTTCTGGGACTAAGTTTTACTCAGCATTGCTCAGCATTGATGTGCTGAGTAATAAACCATCAGGATTTCTTTCATAAAAGGCCGTAAGACCACCCGTGAAGTTTTGGAGTCTTGTTTGTTTCTCCTGTGTAAACAGGGGTCTGTTACCTATGACTTGTCTAACTCATGAGAACAGGACTGGCTTCCTGGGACTGTAATCTGAGCAGTTCTACGGACTTGTGCCTAGAAGGATCCTATGTTTATTACAAGGTTCTGTTGTTGTCTTCTAAAAATTCTTAGTTTTTCGACAAAGTGCCTTGCATTTTACTTTGTATTGGTCCCTGCAAATTATGTAGCCATTACTGGATAAGTTTGTCTTAAAGATTGAAGAAAATAATAAAATGTAGGAGGATAAAGCCCTAGAAAAATCTTCTCATATTATCCTCATAAAAGCATTTAGTGAAATAACTAAACATAAGGAATAGGCAAGTTATTCATCATTGAGCCATATGTCTTCATGTTAAAGAAAATCACATCGATTTCAGAGTTGTTCTGTTCCTTCAGTTGAGGGCTGCTAGTAGTAAACACTTGTAGTTGCAAAAAGCAATCACAATAGATAGTTTTAGCAGAAAAGAGATCTCTTTCTCAACCCATTTTCAATGTGACAATTATGGTCTAATCCTATAAAGCACCCATTGTATATAATGAGTGAACTTCCTTCCTATGCATGTAGAATGGTACTATTATGTATTATCTGTAGGAGAATTGAGAAAATAATCATTCATAACATTTTTGCACTGTGTGGTTCAGTTGAGGAACTCCGTTAAGATAGTGCTTAAAGTGTCCAGAGCCAGGAGAAATAGCCTAAACATGAGGCAAGATGCCTGCACCATAACTACTTTGCTGCTACAGACACTGCAGTTTCTGTCACAGTTGCCAAGCCCCAAGTACTGGGCACCATCACTGGTCCCCAAGTGGAAACCCTCCCTCATAACCCTTGATGGACAGTGGATTCCACAAAATGACTGCTTTCCAGAGTTCTGCTCAGAACCCCAGCACTGTGCTGGGTCCTCTAACTATTGCAGACCAGCTCACATGCACGCGGTGGTGTTTCAAGAGAAGCCAGAAAATCAAGTTTATGGCTTCTACATTGCTGGGAGGGGGAGAGCCATAAAGTAGGAAATGCTGGGCTGTGATAGTGTGATCTTTTATGTGATGATCATGAAAAATGTCCAGTAGAGAGACAATCACTTTTAATCCAATGGTTCTTACCCAAGGGTAGATTTGTCCCAGGAAACATTTGGCAATACCTGAAGACATGTTTGGCTGTCACAACCCTGGGTGGGAGACAGGGAAGCAGTACTGGCATCTAGTGTACAGAGCCCACAGACATTGCTAAGTATCCTACAGGGCACAGGACAGTCCTTCACAACAAAGTATTCAGCCCCAAATGTCAACAGTGCTATTGCTGAGAAATCCTCAATCTGTATTTCTCCAGTATCTACCATAGACACTCACACATGATTGTGAGTACAGGTGAAACTCAGGAATTGGTATTGCTTTCAGCACTTTGAGTGATACTGAAGTATCCAGGTTTTGCATTCTAGGTAGAGCTTCTTAGTGTAGGAAACATGAGTGTTTTTCAATCTAGAATAGTAAGTGTAAGGTATTAAGACTTCACTAAACTGTAAATTTTTTATCTGGTTATTTTTTGTCAATAACTGATCTGTATCTTCTAGAATAATAGTTTGCACCTAGGAGCTCTTAAATGGTATTTGTTTCTTGAAGAAGGAAACTATGTTGTGTAACAATTATATGTCAGACATGGTACCAAGTGCTTTTACATCATAATTTGACTGAACTCACAACAAAATTCTATAGAATTTACCCTTCCTGTTTTTTAAATGAGAAAAATATGAAGTCACAAATAACTATATAAATTAATCATGTTTACAATGGAGTGGGCATTTAAATTAGATCTCATAGAATTCCCAATTTTCCCCCATTTATTTATTCGTTCATTTTTTCAGTGAATCAACAAATATTTATAAATAGTTAACAAGAAGATGAAATCAGCCCAGTTGTTCCATAAAACTAATGTTTATAATTTCTTTAGAATAAACGTAGAAATTTACCCTCCCAGTCTTGAAACTTGAAAAAGTTACATTTGTCTTATCTGAGTTCTTTTGTCAGGAAACCAGCCAATCACCCCTACTAGTTTCCCAGGTACAAACTATTATTCTAGGAGATACAGATCAGTTATTGACAAAAAATAACCAGATAAAAAGCTTTATCTAGAATGCAAAACCTGGATACTAAAGTGTCACTCAAAGCTGGGTGTATCAGACTGGGAGCTGAAAGTTACCAGATCACTGCATCTGGACAGTCAGACACCAGGCCCCTCACCCATCATGATTTCCTAGTGGACCTCCTGCTTTCTGTTGACCAAGTTCTCTTCCTTATCCCTCCCTAATTTCTTTTCCCACACATGGTTACATTTCTTCCCTGCTTTATAAACCCTTAATTTCAGTCACTCAGGGAGAGGGATGTGAGACTGATCCCCCATCTCTTTAGCTGCAGCACCCAATTAAATCTTCTCTGGTAATACTCATTGTCTTAGTGATTCTGTGTAGTGAGCAGGGGGACCTAGACCAAATGCTGGTGTTTTGGTAACAAAGACAATTGCTGCTTTCAGGTTGCTTGGAGATATCATTGAAAAGATAGAAAAATAAGCCACTTTCAGTGTATTGTGGAACAGTAATGCCATCACAGGGTGTAAGGGGTCCTTATAGAAATTGAGACTAACTCCACACCAGGTAGCAGGGGAGGGTAAAAGAAACCAAGCTGAAGAAGAAGCTGTTGTCTGCTCTGAGATTCAGCATAAAAAGATGGCCAGCCAGCAAAGGCACAAAGGGAGGTCACTGCATGGCTGGTGCAAAGTGATCACTTTTAAGAGATTCTATTTGTTTATTTGGGGTAATCCTTTTAAGCATCAAATGCCATCCAGGTAAAAATAAATCAGGCAGTTTAAAAAATGGTGGAATAAAGCAACACCAAATTCAGGTAAGAGTTATTAAAATTTAGTAAGTGGCAGTGAGGCAAGAGAATAGGGTTTATAGGCAGGGAACCTGAGGCTGATGCATGCTGACTTTCTAGAACTGAATCAAAAGGAAAAACCTACCTCTCCACATCAAAGTAACGAAAAGATCAGAGGGTACTCCTTTTGCACTGCCTAGCAGATGAAAAATGGACAGTACCTCTGATTGGTCTCCTCCTGCAACCAGTCAGACTTGTTGTGGGCCAAGTCTTCATGTGTAACTTTGTAACTTCACTTTAGCTTCTGATTGGTCTTCTCTGGCAACGAGTGATATTGGTTGCAGGCCTAGTCTTCATCTGCATAAGGTGTAATTTTCTAACTTTCTTTCAGCCTCTGACTGGTCCCCTCTTGCAACCAATCAGACTAGTCACAGGCCTAGTCTTTATTTACATAGGGTGTAACCAAGTAACCAATGGGAAACATCTAGAAGGTATTTAAATCCCAGAAAAGTCTGTAACCAGTGCTCTTGAACTGCTTTCACCGGCCTACTCCCATTCTGTGGAGTGTACTTTTATTTCAGTTAATCTGTGCTTTTGTTGCTTCATTCTTTCATTGCTTTGTTTGTGTGTTTTGTCTAATTCTTTGTTCAAAACACCAAGAACCTGGATGACTCATAGTCAAGACCCTCTATCAGAAACAGCAGGATTTGGTGACTGAATATGAGGAAAACAGAGAAGGCAGTAGACTAAGATGGGGCCCATGCTTTCATTTGTTCACCATGATAGATAATGATACAAATTAGTGCAAGGAGGATCACCTGGGGCACAGTTTAAGAGGGGATGTTGAGTTTGGTTTTCAGAGTATTGTGTGACTATCAGATGGATACATCCCACTTCTTGGGGCTTACTCTTGGATTTATTTCCCTTCTTGTTGGAATAGTGGTTCCTCAATATGTATTCCATATGTAGTCTTTATGTTTAAAAGTCTGATTCTTTTATGCTGAAATGTATCTTTATTTTACCTTTTCATTTAAATGTAAATTTAGCTGGTTATAAAATGTTGAGCTCCACATTCTTTCTCTTCAGTATTTAAGACTGTCTTCATCTTGCATATGGTGTTGCTGTTAATGGGACCAATGTTAATTTGATTCCTAGTACTTGGTACACAATCTGCTATTTCACACTAGAAGATTCGTTTCTTTGCTTCTGATATTTTAAACATTTATTTAAATGTGTGAGGTGTGTTTTTGCTTAGTGTTTTATTTGAAGGGCTGTGGGCCCATTGAATGTGACTTTTTAATTGGTTACTTAGGTACTAAAAAAGCTTCACTTGATTTTTTAAATATATGTTCTTCTAAGGCTTTTATGTTCTTAAGATTTCTATTTTGCAAATGTCAAGGTGTCTTCTTCAGATTTTAAACTCAATTTTCCATGTATCTCCTGGTGGGCTCTTTAGTCTCTCCCCGCTTTTCTTGCCTTATTAATTCAAACTCGGCCTATTTTGTTATTTATCCCATCTATTGAGTTTATTATTTGAAGTTACATACATATCATACCCTTTTGTTGGTTCTTCATGAATATTGTTTCATGTTGTCAATATCAATTTCTATTTATTCAAATATATTATTTGGTTTTACTATTTAATTTGTAATATATCGTGTCCATTAGTTAGGCTTCCTCTCCTATAGGTTGCTTATTTTGGGTTTCTCTTTTATGTTGCATATATGCCATAGATGCCTCATATATTTTTCTTTTAAGCTCATGCTCTTTTGAAATATCTATTGCTATTTATGCTGTTGGATACACACAGGAGTGATCAAAATACAGGATTCAGTTACAGACTGGCCAGAATGGAAGTATAGAAATGTCCATTGTGAAAGAAAGCTTCTGGTATGACATTTAAGGGCTTGGCTATTTTGCATCCTCTCTCCCCACAAAGATACATATGGGCTTCCCGTGTTTCTTAGGATCCTACTCTCTAATCTCCATCCTGGGCTTTCTAAAGAAAAGGCTCCTGCAATTTAGTAAGGAGGATGGTGGATGTTGTCTTTCTTTCTATTCATTTCCTATCCAAATGGGGTTTTCAAACTGATTTCTCATGCTGTCACTTGCGCCACTATCTCTGGGCTATTATATTCCTACCTTATAAAGGTGACTTCTTCTCCGGTCAATGTAGAGAAAGAACACAAAACTGTTTGTGCCTGTCAACCCTGTTGCACTCAATTGCTCATACCTGCTCTTCCTAAGTATTCATTCTCCTTCCTACTCTTCCCCACACATTCTCATCACACACTTTGGACCCCTTTCACTTAGGTTTCTAATGGCTTTTTCATAGGAAGTCATGAGAGATTCTGAGATCCACCCACACACCTTCTCTTTTATGTGATCTTTCCAGAGATAATTGAAGCAGCCATTTTTGGTTTGCTGTCTTCTCCATAATTAGAATCCTCAGCTTCTCAGTGTTTCTTGAAATATCAGAAGACCACAAAGTGAGGCCGGCTTTCCTACAATGCTGGCCTCACTTTGTGGTCTTTTGATATTTCAAGAAACACTTCTAAAATACGAATACTTAAGTGTTTCTATTGGTAATTGCTATTTTACTTTAGAAATCTGATAATTACATGTGAAAATTACACATGAAATTCTTTGAGAAAATTATTATGAGTCACTCTATTGTTTTACCTTAAAGAAATAAAAAGCACTATACAATATCTTTTTGCTAATGTTTTTTACAAAAATAACATTTACAAAAATGTTGCACTTGTTATGAACTTCTCAGACTACCAGGATCATTCACTGTTACATGCATAGCATTTAACTCAGTAAGATGTGATATAAGATGGATGTTCAAAGAATGCCCATTCTCTTAAACTGCTGGAAAGTAAGGAAGCCCCATACTTGATGTCATATAGATTTAGGTGTAAATCCCAGCTGAAAAGTTAAATCAGATGTTTGCCTTTGCAAAACTTACTTAATTGTTCTAAGACAAAAGGGTAATACTGCCTTTCTTGAAATATTATAAAAATAGAATGTACTAATAAATGGAAAGTACTTAGTAAGTATGTTGCTGGCACTCAGTAAAATTTCAATGTACCTTATTACATCTTTTCTGTAATAGTAAGTATTAATTTTATTTAGATATATGTAACATTTTCAAATCTGATTCTCCACATACTCAGTAAAGTTCTGACTGGCTTACATGATTCTAGGATCATCTAATTGATCCTGAGTACAGCTGTTAAATTCCTTTTTCTTGAAACCGCTTTGATCATTTCAGGTTTTGATTCAGAAGCTTTGATGGTGTCTTTTCCTATTATAACTAAAACAGTTTATCTGCTTGGCTGTCATAAGTTGGTTTCACCCTGCATGTTGGTGCTAGTCAAGATTCCTTGGTTATAAAAACCATGAAACAACGTTAAGAAAATTCAGGTAGGCCGGGCGCAGTGGCTCACGCCTGTAATCCCAGCACTTTGGGAGGCCGAGGCGGGTGGATCATGAGGTCAGGTGTTCGATACCAGCCTGACCAACATGGTGAAACCCCATCTCTACTGAAAATACAAAAATTAGCTGGGTGTGGTGGCACATGCCTGTAATCCCAGCTACTTGGGAGGCAGAGGCAGGAGAATTGCCTGAACCTGGGAGGTGGAGGTTGCAGTGAGCCAAGATCATGCCGCTGCACTCTAGCCTGGGCAACAAAGTGAGACTTCATCTCAAAAAAAAAAAAAAAAAAAAAGAAAATTCAAGTAAAGTGCAAGAGAAACAACTGTTTTCTATTGAAATATCCCTTGCGATGAAGAGAAGGTCTAAACAACCATGCTCAGTAAGAATGGAGCTGCTACACAGCTGGAGAACAAACCTCTTGTTATGATTCAGTTGTAACATGCCCTCTTCTTTAGAAATCCTTTTGCTTGACAGTGGCAATGGATGGCCACCAACTTTAAGTAATTTTTATTCTATAGAGCCAATGATTCTCCACATCAAGCTACATGTTCTGCATCTTCAGAGAGGTTAGCCAGATTTGGACTTGACACCTCTGTACTAGTCTCTTCGTCAAGTAGCAGAGTTGGGAGATGGCAGGTGAGTTGGTGAGGGTAATTTCCAGGGAACGGTTGCTAATAGAACCTCTACAAATCAGTATCCAATATAGTCTAAATAGAGCATCCAGTATAATTTTCCAGGACACACTCTCTGTTCAAGGAGGTCTCCCTTGTAATCAGAAACAAAACATGTTCAATCCTTCTTCATTGTGTTTGCTCCTGATACTAAACTTAACAAGCAAGTCATATCTTTGGCTTCTCCTTTACTTCTACAAGTTAGCGAGGGTCTTCTAAATGGTTAACTTGGCATATATGTGTACTTTAATAAGTGAGAAAATGAGTGAATGAATAACACCTTCCAGGATCAGTCTACTTTTCATTGATTTTCTGTTCTGCAGTTTCATAAATGTTTCTGTCCAGTCCATAAAACTTAGCACATAATGATGTGGTTAATAAAAATGAGTTTCTTAAATCGATCCTGTCATGTATTCCCTGTTGTGTGATGTGATTGACCTTCTGTAGGTTTTACATATTTGAGGGCATGCCTACACGTCCATCGTATGGCCTTAAAACCTACTGTAGCACTAAAATTGTTTAGATATAATAAACACTTGTTGAGCTCTTCAAAACAAGACCAAATAAATAGAGAAAAACTTGGTTTGTTTTTACATTTCATATAGGAATAGTGGTATGAAGATCATTGTGAAATTAAATTTAATTTTTCTACGTTACTCATAACAATCATTCCTCACTATTGATAAAATTACTGCAACTCACTAATACCAATTTTTATTTTTTGCTTTTATTTTGAAATTTAATTAATAAAATAAATTAATGATAGTATGCAAGAATAAGATAATTACCTAGATTGCAATTTCAATTTTAGTTAACACAAGAATGTAAAAGTAGGAATTGAGTTCCATTTGATGGATGAACATCAGGACATTTGTTAATATGCATCATAGACCTAAATTGCATTATGGGAACAGCTGATAATGATGGACAAAGAGCTCTAACTGCTCTTGTCTTGAAATACTGTAAATGTAATTAAAGATAAGATTTTAAGGCATATAATCACAGTCTATGATGATAAGAACAACAGCTATTTTTATTGAGCAATTACTGTTTGTCAGGCATTGCACTAATTACATGGATTATCCATTTTATTGTCATAACTATGTAAGGGTTTACTAATATTGTGCCCTCATGAAATTGAGGCTGAAGTAGTTTGAGTAATTTGCCCAGGGACAGAACCAATCAGTGGCAGAGCTGTCATTCAAGGCATTCTGGACTTCATAATCCCTATTACCTTAAAGTAAAGCAAACAATTGAAGATAACTGATAATAACAACTAGCATTGTGTAGAGAATAGTTGATTTTGAGTATATTCACGTTTCAGAATATAAAAATGAACATACCATCACTATGTTGAATACTTTTTTACTGTAATTCATCGATAAGACATTAAAGCAAAACTAATTTTTTTGAGAAATATCAAATGTGGGAAGAATAATCTTTAAAAAGTTATAGCTCTCTATCTTCTTTTATTGTTCAATTCTTAAGATTAAATTTGTGGTTTATAGGGCCAGAGGCTCTGAATCTGTAATGTATTTAACATAATTTTTCTGTGATTTCATGGGAATTTATTAATGCAAAACAATCTTTTGAATTCTAATCTCAAATAATTGCAGTGTGCAACATCAGAAGTGACTCACAGCTTTTGCTGATCTCTATGAGTTGTAGAATTCTTTGCCATACTAAGGAGGATGTGTGCTATTATGCTGTCTTACATTTCTATTTTTTCTCCTAATTACTAATGAAGTTAGAAAGACCTGGTTGGCAGGCTGAAAATATTTCTTAATTCATCTTGCTATCCTCTGGTTAGTATAATATTTCCAGTTTGACTTTATTGCTAACCGAAATTTTATCTATCTGTTCTTGGAGGAAGAGGGAAGAAGAGTTGTCTATAGCTTCTCTAGGCACCTTGGTCAAAATAGGAAGAGTCGTAAAAGGGAGAAGCAAAATACATGTTCATCTCTTTGTTCTGATTTCCCTACCTCTACGATTCCAAACTTAGTCAAGCATGCTTATGTAGATATCAGTAAATATTTAAAAGGAACATGAAAAGCTTTGCTGTATATTTCATTTCAAATCAGACAATAAAGGAAAGCTTGTTCAGTGACACAGGTTTATCAGAGAATGTGTAAACTTAATGTGATATTTTCCAGATAGTACTTCTCAACACGTATTGTGCATACCAGTCCCCTGGGTCTTGTTATAGAAAGTTCTGAATCAGTAGGACGGACGGGGAACCTGAGATCCTGCATTTCAAATAAACTTCCAATAGATCACCCATGATCTGGCCAGTGATAAGAATAAATAGCTTCCTGTGGATATATCTAAAAATCAACAATATTTCTTCAAGACCTATTGATTTTAGAAATTCAGATATCTAGTTATACCTTTATCATATATATTTTCTTTAATAAATATTTTATTGCACTTTAGGTTCTGGGGTACATGTGCAGAACATGCAGGATTGATACATAGGTACATACATGGCAATGTGGTTTGCTGCCTCCATTGCAGTCACCTATGTCTGGCATTTCTTTCCATGTTATCCGTCCCCAACCTCCCCATCCCTCATTGTCCCTCCCTTAGTCTCCCCCAGCAGACCCCAGTGTGTGATGTTCCCCTCTCTGTGTCCATGTGTTCTCATTGTTCAACACCCACTTATGAGTGAGAACATGTGGTGTTTGATTTTCTGTTCTTGTGTCAGTTTGCTGAGAATGATGGTTTCCATCTTCATCCATGTCCCTGCAAAGGACATGAACTCATCCTTTTTTTTATGGCTGCACAGTATTCCATGGTGTATATGTCCCACATTTTCTTTAACCGGTCTATCATTGATGGGCATTTGGGTTGGTTCCAGGTCTTTGCTATTGTGAACAGTGCCACAATAAACGTACGTGTGCATATGTCTTTATAATAGAATTGATTTATAATCCTTTGGGTATATACCCAGTAATGGGATTGCTGGGTCAAATGGTATTTCCATTTCTAGATTCTTGAGGAATCACCACACTGTCTTCCACAATGGTAGAACTAATTTACACTCCCACCAGCAGTGTAAAAGTGTTCCTATTTCTCCATGTCCTCTTCAGCATCTGTTGTCTTCTGATGTTTCATGATTGCCATTCTAACTGGCGTGAGATGGTATCTCAGTGTGGTTTTGATTTGCATTTCTCTAATGACCAGTGATGATGAGCTTTTTTTCATATGTTTGTTGGCTGCATAAATGTCTTCTTTTGAAAAGTGTCTGTTCATATTCTTCACCCACTTTTTGAGGGGGTTGTTTGTTTTTTTCTTGTAAATTTGTTTAAGTTCTTTGTAGATTCTGGATATTAGCCATTTGTCAGATGGGTAAATTGCAAAAATTTTTAAAGGAGGAGCAGAGGTGAAACCGTGTTATTGCCCATTGGCTGGGCAGCTGACCT